>JADBJO010002786.1:156473-161473 GCA_016801955.1 Conus betulinus | reverse complement strand
AAAAGCTGACTGACATTCAAAGGTCATAGTTAAATTCTGAAACCAGCCCCAAGTTTTCACCAAAGTTCCAGTGTTCACACAGATTGCAGCAGAAAAGGGGGCTTTGACTGTCTACACTTCTAGTAGCCACAGAGTTTGTTTGCTTTGTTGTAAAAAAAACGAATTTACAGATTGCATTTCTGTTCTTTAAGGAGGATTCACCAATACTTTCGTTTGTGTCTTTTTTTTTTCCCCCTGTTCTTAACACTGTCCACATTTCTAGTAGCAACGTAATTTGTTTGCTTTGTTAAAAAAAAAAAAACGAATTTATAGAGTGTATGTTTGTTCTTTTAGGAGGACTTATTTCTTCCTTTTCTGAACTTTGGCCCTGACAGCATTATGTCCGGTATAACTACGGAATTGTCTCAGTCATTCTTCTCTCTCCATGGTCGTTCTGCCAGCAATGATATGAATACGAGTTTCTCGCTCACAGATTAAAAGATAAATCTAAACTGTGCGTAACAATCAATCATTACACTAACACAGACATCCCTACTTCTGCAGACGATTTTTGTACCCTAAAATATAAACATGAGAATATAAACCACAGCTGTTTGATAAAGACAAAAGAAAATGTTTTTCGAGAAGTTGTAACTGTTAGTTTACCATGAGAGAGAGAGAGAGAGAGAGAGAGAGAGAGAGAGAGAGAGAGAGAGAGAGAGAGAGAGAGAGAGAGAGAGAGAGAAGAGAGAGAGAGAGAGAGAGAGAGGAGAGAAAGAGAGAGAGAGAGAGAGAGAAATTTTGGAAAGCTTTGAATGGTTCAGATCAGTTGGTGTAACGTGCTGGGTTCAGTTCGGATTTGTGCTGCTTGGATGGCTGCTGTGTTGGTGTGTTTGGCAGTATGGTGTAACGTGGCTGTGGTTCCTAAAGGCTTCAGCTGGGCTGCAGCTTTGTTTGATGTTTTTATGTCGGGTCGGATTTGGTTTGGCTTGACGTTGAGTTTGATTTGATGTAATTCTGCGAGAAGTTCCAGCTCCTGTCAACAGGGAGCATTCCTCCTTCCTTCTCCTTCCTTCCTTCCTTCCTTCTTTCCATCCATCCTTCCTTCAACCCTTCCTTCTTTCCTTCATTCATTATTCATTTTTTCGTTCGTTCGTTTATTCATTCATTCATTTAATCATTCGTTCGATCGTTCGTTCATTTTTTTTTCATTTATTTTCAGCATTCCTTCCTTCCTTCATTCAATCATTTATTCATTCATTCATTCAAACATTCATCCATTCATTCATTTATTTCGCACGTTTGTCGCTCATTCATCTATTCATTCATTCATTTTCATCATCATCTGTGTGTCCTGGGAGACAACTGAGAGACCTGGCACTTTCCTCCGGAACACCGTGAAGCCGTCGAGCGTTGCGCGTGGACTCTGCGTCTGTCCATCTCTGTCTCTGTCTCTCTCCGTCGTATCAGTCTCTGACCGTTGCGGCCATCAGCAATTAAAAGCCGCTTTGTTTCGTTTCTCTGGCAGTCCTTCTGTCATCTTCCACCCACCCCCTCCTCCCCCAGCCCTTCCTCTTCCGCCCGTTCTACGGTTCCGACCCTGGTATCGCTTCTCCTCCTCCTCTCCTCCCTCCTCCCTCCTCCTCCCCTCTCCTCTATCTCCCCCTCACTCACTCGCTGCCCACCCCTCCTCGCCCTCGTTCTCTCACATCCCATAGGCGGACCTAATCTCCGCTGTCCTTTGTTTTCCAGGTCTTGTCTGGTCACGCTTTCTCGTTGTCCATTACGTTTGGCTGGCGTTAACTCTTTTTTTTTTTTCCTCCTCCTTTTTTTTTTCTCTCCCTTTTTTTTTTTTTTTTTTTAACCAACGGTCTCGTGGAAGAGAAGATCGCTGTCCCTTCCATCCATCCCTTCCATCCCTTCGCTCCCTCCACCTCCCGTCGCCTCCCTCCACTTTTTTTTTTTCCATCTCCACCTTCCCCATTTCTCTCCCCCCCCCCCCCCCCCCCACCCACCCCGCCTTTTTTGTCACCTCTTGCTGACGCTGTTCCTCTATAGCATGAAGACCCTTTTAGCTTCCTGCCGCTGAACATGGAGCGTGCGATGAGTAATTGAATGATTGGACCGAATGACGGAATAGACGAATGAATGACAAACGGATGACTGGATGAATGACTGATAGAATAAACCGACAGAATGGCTGACTGATTGACTGAGTAACTGACTGATGGCCGACTGACTGATTGACTGACCGACTGACTGACTGACTGACTAACTGAATAGACCTGCCGCTATAAAGTGATAATCGTTTTGAAGAGGAAAGGAGCAGAAGGAACAGGAAACAAAGCCATTAAAGCTATGTGTATGTTTACTACATCGACAACAGCGCAGGACGGGAGCCAAAAGAACCTATCATATCTCTCTCTCTCTCTCTCTCTCTCTCTCTCTCTCTCTCTCTCTCTCTCTCTCTCTCTCTCTCTCTCTCTCTCTCCTCTCTCTCTCTCTCTCTGCCATTCTGTCTGTTTGTCTGTCCATCTGTCTGCATGTCCTTCTGTCTGTCTGTCCGCCTGTCTGTCGGCCTGTGTGTGTGTGTGTGTGTGTGTGTGTGTGTGTGTGTGTGTGTGTGTGTGTGTGTGTGTGTGCGCGCTCTCTCTCTCTCTCTCTCTCTCTCTCTCTCTCTCTCTCTCTCTCTCTCCTCGCTACGTGTGTGTGTGTGTGTGTGTGTGTGTGTGTGTGTGTGTGTGTGTGTGTGTGTGTGTGTGTGTGTTGTGCGTGCGCGCGCGCGCGCGCACCTCGCGTGCGTCTCTCTATCTCTCTGCTCTCTCTCTCTCTCTCTCTCTCTCCTCTCTCTCTCTCTCCTCTCTCTCTCTGTGTGTGTGTGTGTGTGTGTGTGTGTGTGCGTGAGTGCGCTCGCGCTCTCGCGTCTCTCTCTCTCTCTCTGTCCCCTCTCTCTCTCTCTCTCTCTCTCTCTCTCTCTCTCTGCATGTCTCTCTCTGTGTCTGTCTGTTTCTGTCTGTCTGTCTGTCTGTCTGTCTCTCTATCTATCTGTGTGTGTATCTATCTATCTATCTATCTATCTATCTATCTATCTAAAATGTGTCCGATCTCACATTTTTCTGGTCACAGGTTTTTTTGAATACTGATGGTTCAAAATTTCATGTATGTTTGAACCATGAACTGTAAATGGAATGACTAGGTTTACATGAAGCGCTTTGACCAAACTGACAGTATTTTTGATATTGCTAGTCATTGTTATAAATACAGAACTGAGTATGAACAAGGGTACAGCGGATGTGACTTTTTGATATTTCTTTTTTCTTTTTTTTTTCCTTTTTTTTTTTTTTTTTTTAATAATTTTCTCAGTACGAAACGACTCAAGCCTCAATGCTACAGCAGCTTCTGTACATTTCAGTTAGAATTCACGCAGGATACTAAACATAAGATACACCAATCATATCATTGATGACAACTGTGCCAAACCATATGACACCTGCTGACAACACCAAAGAAGAGAAAATGAATCGGTCTGATTTTTAAGGAGATCCAGTGGCCTTCATCAAACAATGCTCCGTGAAAATATTGAAGAAGAGAGACGGACGGGAAGATCCCATGACCACCAACATGGCAGGCGGGACAAGGAAATCATTCGCAGAGGCCCTGAACTTTGCATACATCTGTTTAGGCGAGAGGAACTAGGTGAACAGTTCTGCTGGGCGGTGCCCCAATGACTCTTTATGGAAATACAGATAGATAGATAGAGAGAGAGGAGAGAGAGAGAGAGAGAGAGAGAGAGAGAGAGAGAGAGAGAGAGAGAGAGAGGAGAGAGAGAGAGAGACAGACAGACAGACAAGACAGACAGACAGAGGTAGAGAGAGAGAGAAAGAGAGAGAGATGGGTAGGGAAACAGACAGGGACAGACAGACAGACAGACAGACAGACAGACAGAGACACAGACAGACAGACGGACAGACGGACAGAGAGGGTTGAACTGGAGGACAGAGACCGAGACAAAGTCTAGAGAAGAGCGACAATCAGATTTTTTTTTTTTTTTTTTTTTCCAACCTCTCCTCACTCACCCCCTCCTCTTTTCTCGGTCCCCCCCCCCCCACCTCCTCTCCCCCCCCCTCCCCTCCCCCCCCCCCCCGCCCTTCTTCACTTGTACTCTTCCCTCTCTTGTTCCTCCTCGCTCCACTTCCTTCCCCCCCTCCTCCCTCCCTCCCCACCCCCCACCCCGCCCCTTCCTCACTTGAACTCTTTCCCTCTCTTGTCCCATCCCCCGCCCCACTCCTCCCTTTCCCTTTCTGTTTCTTTACCTCTCTACCTCTTATCTTTTTTCTTTCTTTCTTTCTCTTTCTTTCTTTTTCTTCTTTTTTTTTTTTGTTTTTATCTTGGCGCTCCCGTTGTGTCTGTCCAGTTCCCCCCCCCCCCCCCCCCCTTCCCCCTTCCCTCCAGTTCCTTTGAGCGTTCACGGCACCTCCTGCCCCCCAGTCCCCCCCCATTGTCCCGAACCCCCTCAACTTTCCCCCCACCCCTCCAGTCCTCGTTGTGTCTGTCTGTGTCATAGTCCCCCTGGCCGAGCAGTCTCATCTTCGCGGCCCTCTTGTTGGCCCAGGAGTCCCCAAAGTCGCCTGTTAGGATGAGCGGTCACGGCACCTCCTGCCCACAGTCCCCCGCCATTGTCCGAACCCCCTCAAACTTCCACCCACCCCACCCCCACCCCATCCTGTTCCCCCATCCTCCAAACCTCTCTCTCTCCTCTTCCGCATCCCTCCCCCAATTGTAACCTCCCCCTTTCCCTCCCTCTCTGGAGAAAACAGGAGAACAACAACAAAAAAAAAAAAAAAGCGATAACAGAAATGATGTGATCACGACGCCAGCTCACAAAGAGTACGAGGCAAAATCCAAAATCCTACTTGGAACAAAATCAATGAAGTTGTTCATGAATGCAGTTTGAGGTGTCTCAAAACTCAGCCGAGAGCAAAGTCAACAAATACATGCATGAATAAATGAATATGTAAAAT
>JADBJO010002786.1:141473-148973 GCA_016801955.1 Conus betulinus | reverse complement strand
AAAAAGCTCTCCAGAAAACGGCGCTAATTTTTTGTGTGACCGACAACAATGACAACGACAAAATCCGTCCAGTCCCCCCCGCCCTCCCCCACCCTCCAACCACCCCCACCCCTCCTCCCCTTCCCTACCCAATCCACCCGACCCTCATCCTCCCTTCTGTCCTCCCCCCCCTCCCCGTCCGTCAGCCCTCTCCCCCCCCCCCCTACCACCCCGCTACCACACACCAACCTGCCGACTCCCTGACCGTTCAATAATGGGCGAGCATTGAGGCTGCGTGACCAGGCCGGGGCGGCGGGGGTGACAGCCCCGCAATAACGTGCTACAGCAGCCCCGCCACGGGACTGACCCATCCGGACCTACCATACAATTGCCGGCAATAGAGAAGCGGCCACACAACAAAGCCCTGTGGCTTTCCGTGGACCCTCCGCCTCCTCCTCCTCCTCTTCTTTCTCCCCCCACCCCCTCTGCTCGTCTGCTGTGTGTTTCGCGAAATGTGGGCTGACTCTCTCTCTCTCTCTGTGTGTCCTTGAAAGTTGTAAAAAAAAATGTTGGGGTATTTTTTCGGGGGGATGACCGTTTTGCTGGGGATCTGCGTCCGCCTGCCTGTCGCTGTATGCCCCCCCCCCCCCCCCCCCCCCCCCGCCCTCCAGCCCCTCATTCCTCTGTCTGTCTGCCTGTCTGCCTGCCTGCCTGCCTGCCTGCCCGTCTGTCTGTCTGTCTGTCTCTCGGTCTTTCTATCGTGTACACTACTCCGATCCTTCCACAAAAGGAAAAGAACAACACTAGATGTGAAAAAATGATCAATATAAGATTAATTACTTTGCTTTGTTAATGATGAAAGACTACAAATCTGACACCTAACCGCAAAACATGTCACGCAGATATGAAACCATAATATACGCATTCTTCAGATTTTTTTCCACGTAAAAAAAGTTGAAAATTTACAAAAATGATGTTACATACAACACTTCATTAGGCAAGACAAAATAGAAATAGCTGACTGGCATGTCACTGTTTGTTTTAACTAATAAAACCAGGTATCAAAATGAAGATTGTGTGATAAACGATTGGGGAAAAAAAAACGTTTTTGATTCTTTTTCTTTCTTCATAGCACTTTTCCCTCTCATTATCGTCAGCTTTCAGATTATCATCAACATTATCATCATAGTCATTATCATTGTCATTGTTATCACCAGAATGATGATTGTTTCCACTCTGACAAAGGTCATAATGGTTACAGCTTTGCAAACTGAACGTGTACTCATAGGACTGCTTACATGTTAGGTAGAGACAGACACGTGTCCACAAGCACCGTAGGGTTAATACAGAAGTCGTCTGCATATCCTACAACACTCTAGGCTTCTTTCTTTGGTGGGGTTTCTTCCTTCCTGTCTTTCTTTCTTTCTTTCTTTTCTTTTCTTTCTTTTTTTCTTCTTCTTGTTTTGTTTTGTATTTTTTTTTTTTTTTGATGGTCCAATAAAGACATCTGCACAGAAAAGCTCTGTGGTGCTGGTTATCAATGAGTGAGGTAGTCACGCCCTTTTTGGGGATGCGTACTGTAACCAGCGTTCGACTTGTCCGCCCTTCGTGTTCTTCTGCCGGAGAGGTTCACACCGTCCCGTTTCCGGAAGTGAGCAGTCTGTTCGATGGGACACACGGTGTTTTCCATAATCTTTTGGTCATGGGTAGATATTGCATAAAAGAACTGTGTTCTTTTTCAAAGCGCAGTCTTGCTACGAGATAATACAAACCCCAGATACTGGATCAGTCCCTATTTTAGGCATGAGTGAGAGTCCTTTAGGAAATGCGCCACCAAACATTTTGTTTGTGTCTGGCCGGTCTGGTTAGCCGCTGACTAAAAATTTATAAAAGACAAGCACGTGTGAAACCTTGGGGGTGATCTAAATATTTGTGCAGCTAGCTTATTATAGAAACCATCATTCTTGCCCCAACTGCTGTGACATAGTGGTTAGCGCCGCAGGTTGTGACCTTGGACATCGTGGGTTCGATCCTTATCATCCAATTCAAGAATGCGTCTCTAACAGTTGTTAAAATTTCCTAACCAGTACTGCAAGTCTCTGCATCTCTCGGGCTTGTTTGACACGGAGATATATCACGACAGATAGCGTGAATTAAAGACGTGCCATATAATCTTTAATGACAAGAAATGGAACGTCACAGAACCATCTTCATAATCCTCAGCCTCACTGATTGCTAGAGAACAAACGTCAAATTCTGTGGCTTTCGTGTCCCTTTCTCGAGTGGGTTCGAGTCAGTCTCCGGTCTGTGCAATGTCACTGGGATTGACGTTGAATGGATGTGGTGGCGCTGTCAGAAGGGGGACACACACTCACTCTGGCTTCACCACTACACACTTGTTCATGTCAGTTAGAAGCTTAGTATGTGGGCTTCCTGCGCATACTGGATCCACCGAACACAACCTGAAAGATTCAAGCGCAGTGCTTTCTCGCCTTTCGTGGTTGTTTCAGGACGATCTTCTCGCCTTTGGTGGTTGTTTCAAGACGATCTTCTTTGGCCGATTTCGCCTTTGGTGGTTGTTTCAGGACGATCTTCTCGCCTTTGGTGGTTGTTTCAAGACGATCTTCTCGCCTTTGGTGGTTGTTTTAGACGATCTTCTCGCCTTTGGTGGTTGTTTAAGGACGATCTTCTCGCCTTTGGTGGTTTGTTTCAGGACGATCTTCTCGCCTTTGGTGTGTTGTTTTTAAGACGGTCTTCTCGCCTTTGGTGGTCATGGGGACGATCTTCTCGCCTTTGGTGGTTGTTTCAAGACGTTCTGATACTGACTGGTGGTCTGTGACGGTCTAGCGCTTTGATGGTCGATGGGACGATCTTCTGCCTTTGGTGGTTGTGGACAGGAAAGAGTGCTCTCTGGGATGCAGGGCCATTGAAACGGGACAGTGGTGGCTATGGTGGCTGTGGATGGGAATGAGCGTCTGGGAGTAAGACCGTTGAGACGACAGTGGTGAGTGTGGCTGTGGACAGAATCAGTGGTCTGGGAGTAAGACCATTGATGGGACAGACCTGAATGTGGGTTGGACAGGAATGAGTGTCTGACAGTAGGACCAGAGAGAGGGCGACAATGTATGTGTCTGACAGTAGGACCACAGAGAGGGCGACAATGTATGTGTCTGACAGTAGGACCACAGAGAGGGCGACATGTATGTGTCTGACAGTAGGACCACAGAGAGGGGCGACAATGTATGTGTCTGACAGTAGGACCACAGAGAGGGCGACGATGTATGTGTCTGACAGTAGGACCACAGAGAGGGCGACAATGTATGTGTCTGACAGTAGGACCACAGAGAGGGCGACAATGTATGTGTCTGACAGTAGGACCACAGAGAGGGCGACAGAGAGGGTCTGACAGTAGGACCACAGAGCGAATGACAGTGTATGTGTCTGACAGTGAGGATACCGAAGAGGGCGACAATCATCAAACAACGACCACACCGACTGATTGTTGCAAACAAGCGCACAAACTGTTGCAATCAAGCGTTCATGCCCGGGACTCCGATACTGGCACGATGCGAACACTGTGACTGAACGCACGTCAGTGTGGCCACTTGCATCCTCCTCCCTTAGATGAAAAAGCAAACAAGTAACCTCAGTCCACGCCACGCCATCTACCCTGACAAGATCCTGACGAAAATGAGAGAGAGTAGTAGTAGTAGTAGTAGTAGTAGTAGTAGTGGTAGGTAGAAGAAGAAGAGTGTCTCCCAGACCAAAACTCTACAGCCAATGTTAAGAAGAACGGACGCAAAATCTTCCAAATTTATTCAAGAACAAAAATTCATTGGACCATTGCACGAAATCAACAAATCAAACGCGGACAGCGGGCTGTAATGTCCAATCACCCTTCCTCAGGATCGTCACATAAGCCACAACTGAAAACTGCACCATTCAGTACCGAGTGTAGCCACCGTTTGCCGCCAGGCAAGCGGCACAACGTCGACGCATGGAGTCCACCAGGGTCCGAAGAGTGTCCCGCGGTATGGCCTGCCACTCCTGCTGCAGAAGAGAGAGTGAGCTGGGCCACGTCAACAGGCGGGGGGTGGTTGTGGGCTACCCGCCGTCCAAGGACATCCCAGAGGTGCTCAATTGGAAGCCAGATCGGGTGAGCGAGATGGCCACTGCATCCGGATGATCCCCTCTTGCTGCAGATGATCGTCCACGACACAGGCTCGGTGTGGACAGGCGTTGTCGTCTTGGAAAACAGCAGCGTTACCCATGGCCTGAAGGGCGGGCTGGATCAGGGGCCTCACAATCTCGTCACGGTACCCGCACCCCTGTCAGCATGCCTTGAATGTCGTACAGGGGAGTTCTGTCTTGACGACTGAAGCCACCCCAGACCACACAGAACCCCCTCCGTAACGATCCACCTCACGAACTGTGGCGTCAGCAAAACGTTCTCCTGGCCTTCGCCACACTCGGGTCCTGCTGTCATTGAATGCCAAGGTGAAGCGGGACTCATCTGTGAACAGCACTCGAGACCATTGCTGCCTCGTCCAGCGAACGTGATGACGACACCAGTCTGCCCGTGCTCTGCGGTGAGCTGGAGTAAGTGGTACTCGGACTGCTGGTCTCTGGGATGACAGCCCGAACTCGTGCAAAAGGTTACAAACTGTCCTACTACTGACATTGACATTTGCAGCCTGCAGGAGCTCACGCCTTAAAGGTGGATGAGGTGACAGTCCGATTGCGTAGGGCAGACAGCAGGAGGAATCAGTCAGAATGTCTGTCAGTACACCGAGGACAGCCTGATCGTGGCCGATCCTGCACGCTGCCAGTGCCCTGAAACCTCTCTACAAGACGTTGGATGGTGGAATGGGACACGTTCAGACGCCTAGCCACCTCGCGGCCAGAAATCCCTTCGTCAATCAACGCTAAGGCACGTCCACGATCGGCAGGGTCCAGTCTTTGCCTTTGTGTCCATGCTTTTTGGGCTGGCGTAGACGACCGTTCTGTTTACAGATTTGTGGCCAACGGCGTCTGATCTGTGTTCATGAAAGAGGTGCCATGCACGTGCATCATGATTGACCACGAGCATTTCGCCCTTTTCTTCAAACTCATATGCTCCCACAGGCACCCGTTTTACCGGTTTTACGTGGTTTCCGCACGTGCAGCTGCGTTCCACCTTGTACCGCAGCGGGTTTTTTTTAGGTGTTGTGATCTGTTAAGGAACATCTGTTCAATATGTCTAAACCAAGTTTGGGTCATTGTGACTTCGTTTCAAGCCTATTATTTACACACTCAGACACTAACGTCAAAATGACAGGTGGCCCTTAACTTTTTGCCAGTCCCACGAAGATTGTTGAAGTGCGTAGAATCACTGAAACAGAGTTACCTTGTATCTGCATTCATATTTTCTTTTCTTGTGATATCATTCCTTCCTGTGAAGGACCTTCACAGACATAATGCAGGGTTACTTATATTTTCATGTTTTGATGACAAAAATAAGATGACCCACCACAGAGAGTCAGAAGTCAGTCGTTCAGGTTTGTCCACCTGTCTGTGGTGTCCTGTCCAGTTTTACAAGCCACATACATCGGAACGACTTACACTGGCAGTTGTGAAAAATCTGACCAATGAGTCTCCGAGTTATACTTCGGAACGACTTACACTGGCAGTTGTGAAAATCTAACCAATGAGTCTCCGAGTCATACATCGGAACGACTTACACTGACAGTTGTGAAATTTGACCAATGAGTCTCCGAGTTATTTTGGTTTAGCCAATGGAATCACTGGTATACCCTTACACACACACACGCAGTTGGATACTGTGTGGTGAATGCATAACACCTCATTCCTTTTTTCTGTTCACTTCGCCTAAACTCTCTCCATGGGTCGTTTTAACGGCTACAGCCCCCCCCCCCCCCCCCCCCCCCCCCCCCCCCCAGGCGTTACCCCCATTAGCATCTCTGTATAGATCATTCTCCATCAGAGCAATCAGTCTTTATGTTCTGTTTATACGAACTTGTTTTTATTCACTTGGTTAGCTACTTTTTGCTACACAATTCGAGAGAATCAATTACATTTCTCCAGCTGAAAACATACAGAAACTGTAATAGTTATCTCTGAATTTGAGTTCATATTTGGAAACCTCAGGCATCCTCGTTTTCCCACATACATTTTCCAACTTTTTCTGTCACTGCTTTTCATCATCACATAGAATTCCAAAATCATGTAATCTGATCCCATCTGTTCTTTGATGTCAAATTACGAGAGAGAGAGAGAGAGAGAGAGAGAGAGAGAGAGAGAGAGAGAGAAACGATTTCCATCTCTTTTCCATTCTACAATCGCGATCTCACCCTAAATAACCCCTGGCCATCATAGAGACCCTGGCATTCTCTGAACTCCGGGCCGGCCGCCGCCAATGTCCAAAGGCCCCCTGCCAGTGCGTCCCCCTGACTGTCCACTTGTCCCCTGCCCCTCAATTAACGGCCGCCTGTGGCCCCTGTGTGTAAAGTGAGCAGGCGGGACAAGCGTCGGACAATAGTGGACCAGCCTGAGTATCAACAGTGACCAGCTTGACCGCCCAGCCCGAGAGAGGAGGGTAGAGAGTGTGAGGGAGACAGTTCGGTAACTAAACAGCACCGGGACCTTTTCCCTTGACAACCGTCCAAAAAGGTGTTGGGGGTGGGGCGGGGGCATGTTTTGACTCGAATGGGACCTGAAGTGGAGTGTTGTGACTCGTGAAACTGTTAGCACCTCTGTCCTCCTTTCAACCCCACGCCATCTGCTTCAGGCGCATTTTGAACGGATGTTATCCTTGTCAATATTATCGTCTTATTGTTTAATCAACTTCTGAATTTGCGCAGTTTCTTCTTTTTCTATGGTTTTCCTTTTCTTTTCTTTCTGTTTTTTTTTTTGTTTTTAGGAAGCTCAAACTTTACCTCGGTCTGCACAGAATAAATTCAAACGAAGTCTGTTAATGCCATCATCATACACACTTTACTTGCAATTTTGTTCTGGTCTTACATTCTGTATACTTGGTTATCGTTCATGTAACGAAAGCAAAATGTCCAGAAGAGAAGGCCGAAAACTGCCATTTCAGTTCCATTTTTATCGACCAATCAGATATTTTTGTGTTTTTTTTGTTGTTTTAACACAACAGACACTTGGCAGGGTACGTAGCCCCGACATGTCCTCAGTGGTCGGCCAGGCTGTAAACAGCAAGACTTCATTTGACCTTGGCAAGCTGGTTTTTAACTGACCTGTGATAATCGTGTTGCAGAGAAGCTTGGAGATGGGACTCACGGCCGTCACATCAGAGAATGAATGTTTGAGGATGTCGCTCATGCACATGTCTGTATGCCCGTGTGGTGCAGAGGGCTGTGTGAGAGAGAACTCCACTAAACAGGTGAACACTTGCATCGTTCATGCAATTCGTGCTGTACTTCAGTGCTGTTTGTCCCCCTACTTCCGTCCTGTATGTCCCCGTAGTCACACACATTTCACAACACTATCTGTTGTGCTATC
>JADBJO010002786.1:116473-121473 GCA_016801955.1 Conus betulinus | reverse complement strand
AATTTAACGAAATGAGGGTAAATGAGCTAAAAGATTCATTAAATGACTCAAAATCTTTTTGGTCCCTGATTCGAAGCGTTAATAAGAAAAGTTCTGTGTATCACGGAATTTCATTACAGCAATGGTACGATTACTTTGTTCGTGTCTTTATTGATCAAGATGCGGGATCAACTTCAGAAACAACTGACAACTATGAAAACTATTCTGTTAATATTGACAACGGTATTGATTCTGACTGCAAGCCTTTATTCAATGAAATATGTTACAGCAAGCGTTAGGAATCTTAAACTCGATAAACGTACTGGCCCGAACAAATTGTACCAGAGATGGTAAAGAATGCTGATTCTGACGTCATTGATTTTCTTGTTTTCTTCAACGAACTTTTCGAAAGCGGATTATTTCAATTGCATTGGCCAAATTCTATAATCACACATGGAAAGGGCGATTTAAATAACTCCGTTAATTATCGCGGTATTGCCTTATGGTGGTATCGCCCTAAGCAAAGTTTATACAAACATATTGACCAACAGAATGACTAGATGGGCAGACAGAGAGGAAAAAATAGGCGAGGAACAAGCAGGTTTTAGAGCAGAGTATAGCACCATCGGTCTTTTTATGTTATTGTCTTTCACTGCGTGGCTTTTGTCGACTTCAAAAAAACGTTTGACACCGTCAGTCAAATATCTTGTGGAATATCTTATGTAGAAATAGTGTTAATGGCAAACTTTATCAAGCCTGTATGGATGTATATGATTCAGCGCTTGCTTGTATACGTGATGCGTGCATACAGTGATATTTTCCCATATCATCGTGGAGTGAAACAGGGTTATCTGTTGAGCTCAAATATGTTTCTTTTGTATATAAATGAATTAGCAACTGAGTTAGCAAGAAAAGGGAAACATGATATTTAAACTATTCCCGATGCAATTGAAATATGTTTACTATTATTTGTTGATGATGTCATTCTTCTGTCTGTCACAGCCTTAGGACTGCAGAACGAGCTAGATGTTTTAAAACAGGAAACCAGTCGTATGGGTTTGACTGTCACTCTCGAATAAGAAATATGTGTTTCGTATGGCAGGTCATTTGTCTGTCTTGGAGAGATGCTCCTGTGGAAATGATGCAGTGAGAGTCTTGAATTCCAATAGATACTTAGGATTATTGTTTACGACTAAATGAAGTCTTAGCTTAGGATGAAACGAAATCTGCCGTAAAGGAAGAAAGATGTCATGGAAATTCTTGAGACACTTAGAAGGCTGAACTGTTTTCATTACAGTTTTCTATAGAATATTTTATTCACAGACTGACCACCCTTTTCTTCTTATGGAGCTGAAATTTGGAGATTATTTAAAATACACATATGGAAGGGTGCAAAGTTATGCCATCAAACGTTTTTCCAAATATTCCAGTGCATGCTTCCGACAGTCATATAAGGTGAAAGAGGAGGATATCCGATGTATATTGAATTTTCTACAAAACGTGTAAGAACTAGTTGAATCTTGAAAAGTGTCTCAAACTACAATTTATTAACAGGCACATACTATACTGGTAAATCAAACGCAACGGAGTTACGAAAACTGGACGACATCTGTTGAACAGTTAGTCAGAAAATGGCTTTTGCATTGTGTGGATGTGCCAGGCTTTGTTCAAGTTCAACAGATTTCTTTTTCTTCAGAATTTAAAACCAGGTTAATTGTCATGTTTAAACAAAACTGGTATTCCAACATGGAAACCAAACGAAAATATTGTCGTTTTTCTCATTTAAAAATATATTTCAAATCGAAAAGTATTTATGTGTTTTAACAAATATTTGGCGACGTAGTAATTATGCCCTATTTAGACTACAAAACATTCGGTTTTAGCGCAAAAACAAGAAATGGTTCCAACCGGTGACGTTCACATACATACATACATACATACATACATACATACATACATACATACATACATACATACATACACATACACACATACTGCAAACAGATAGACAGACAGACAAACGTACATCTATACACATACACATACGCATACATACATACAGACAGACAGCCGTTCGTATGTACGTACGTACATACATACACATACACATCACATACACACACATGCACATGCGCAAACATACATACATGCATACATACATACATACATACATACATACATACATACATACATACATACATACATACATACATACATACACAACGTACGCACATGCATAAATACATACTTTCACCCATACTTATTTAGAATGGTTGAAAAAACTACAAACAACCCGGAGTAAGTGCAAAAGATATTTCGCTTTATTCAAAGCTTCTTCAGTTGCAACCATGGACCGAACTGAAAGCTTATTCACTTAGTTACTTACGTTCACACACACACACACACACACACACACACACACACACACACACACACACACACACACACACACTACTATTACTACTCCTACTACTACTGCTGCTGCTACTACTACTACTACTTCTACTACTACTACTACTACACACTAGTACTATTACTACCACTACTACTACCACCACCACCACCACTACTACTACTACCACCACCACCACCACCACCACTACTACTACTACTACTACTACTACTACTACTACTACTACTACTACTACTATTACTACTACTACTACTGCTGCTGCTACTGCTACTACTACTACTACTACTACTGCACACACTACGCACCCATTTATACACGCACTTAAAGACTACTTGTACGCGTAGAATCCAGCTGCCCAGTCGATCAGAGCGACACACAGACACGGAGACAGAGAGACACAAAGACAGAGTCAGAGATACACAGAGACAGAGAGGCACAGAGACAGAGTCAGAGAAACACGGAGACAGAGAGACACAGAGACAGAGTCAGAGAGACACAGAGACAGAAAGACACATAGACATAGTCAGAGAGAGAGAGAGAGATAGAGAGAGAGAGAGGGAGAGAGAGAGAGAGAGAGAGAGACAGACAGAGAGAGAGAGAGACAGAGACAGAGATATACAGAGACACAGAGACGGAGAGACACAAACTAGGAAACGGAGGGACACAGAGACAGAGACAGGGAGACACAGAGACAAACAGACAGACAAACACAGAGACGGAGAGACACAGACACAGAGATGGCGAGACAGAGAGACACAGAGACCGAAGGACACAGATACAGAGAGACATAGAAGACACAGAGACGGAGAGACACAGACACAGAGACGGCGAGACAGAGAGACACAGAGACAGAGAGAGACAGAGACAGAGAGACACAGAGAGACACACAGCACAGACAAACGGCCCGTAAAAAAAAAAAAGTGGGGGTGGTGGAGCTGGGTGAACGAATGAACAAAAGAAGTGTAGTGGCCCCGTCATAATTGTACCCACCTCCCTTCCCTCGTCCCCTCCCCAGCCCTGTCCTCCGCGCACCCCCCCCCCCCCCCCCCCCCCCCCCCCCCCCCCTTTTTTTTTTTTTTTTCTTTGGTCTCCTGGGCGTGGTTGTATCAATCTTGCGTCCAGATGGCTCGGACCCTAAGTGACACCATTTATCCTCTTTTTCCCACGAGAAGACTGGGGGGGGGGGGGGGGGGGGGGGGGACAACACAACATCGAGGAGGCCAAACAGCAGCTCTCTCTCTCTGCCTCCATCCCTCCAGGTGGCTTCGCTGAACCGGCTGTGACATCGGTCAGTCCCTGTCAGAGTTGTTCTCATGTCAGATTTACCCACAGAACCTCCTCGGCCATCTGCCCCCTCCCCCCTTTTTTTTTCGGTTATATTTACTATATAATCAGGCCCAGTTATATGGTTTTAACCTTTTAGTGCCCGTGTGGTATTCAAGCGGTAGCGAGACTCGGTTATCTCGGTTGCATTTTCGCAGCAGTCTCAGCGTTGTTACTGTAAGACCGATAATCTCTTTCTTTCATATGTCAGAAGATAAGGCGTGTTACTGGCTTTCAAAAGATGTGTCTTGCTTTGTCTTGTTTTTGTAATACAAGGAACAATGGGGGTTACTTTTGAAATGATGAGATCGCAAACATTTAAAGACAGTGGGTACAAATCTGCTAGCTTGTGTGGCATACTGAGATTCCATGAGAACTGGTGTTGAAACGGTTGAAATTGTTCCTGTTTTTTTTTTTTTTGAAGTCTTCAATAATTCAATACATGTAGGTTAGCTCATATGCCTCAGGGCTGATTATGAAATTTATAACCACTAGATTAAAGCATGACAAAAACAATAACGAAAATATCGAGAAAATGCAGTTAAGTTATAAAAAAAAAGTAGGATGAAAATCTCGCATGTTCTATCATAATAAACTATCATCATTACCAACCCATCCCCATCACCACCACGATCATCACCACAATCCTCCTCCTCCTCATCATCATCGTCGTCGTCGTCGCCGCCGTCGTCGTTGTCGTTGTCATCAACATCGTCGTCGTCATCGTCGTGGTCGTCGTCATCATCATCATCATCATAATCGTCATCATCATCATCATCATCATCATCCTCATCATCATCATCGTCGTCGTTGTCGTCGTCGTCGTAGTCGTCATTCGTTGTCGTCATAATCGTCGTTGTCATCATCGAACCCATTGTCTTTGTTGTTGTTGTTGTCTTCAATGTCATCATCATATTGCAAAAATTGCGAAGAAGTAAAGGAGCGATTTGGAAAAAAAACATTTCCAACTCATATAAACAAGTCTCCCAACCCTCAGTTCACAAACGTCAACTTCAACTTCTAAGAACGGGATAATAATGCAATAAGTAGGTGTTAATCTTAGTATCTGTCACAAATGAAAGAGTAAGTGATAACACTAGTAGGAGCAAGTTAATGGTAAAGATAGTGTCTGTCACATAGAAAGGAATCAATATTGATAACTGTATTTACGACAATGGAACGAGTTACTGACAATATTAACCACCATGGAACGAGTCGGTAATCATAGCATTTTGGTATTTATCTTAATGGGAGGAGTCAGTGCTAACAACATATTTCACAAAGA
>JADBJO010002786.1:108973-111473 GCA_016801955.1 Conus betulinus | reverse complement strand
GCCGATCTTTCTGAAAATCTGTAGCTATGTTCATTATGAGTCACAGATGATGGTCGATGTTTACCAGAATAGCCGTTACTAACGGATATAGCGGGCCAAAAACGGTTTTTCCTCATTATGGAATATCTCACGCGTATTCAAGATAAACTGGGAGTACTTTATATGCTTTGCATATTGTTTCTCCTTACGTTATCTCTCTCCTTTCTTTCTTTATATTTTCCTTCCTTTTTCGATTTTCACTTATTTCATATCTTCTTTCCACTCTTCTTTCGTTTCTGCAATTCCAACTTTGCTTCTCTTTCTCTTCTTCCTTACTCCATTTCCATCTTTTTTCTATTGCTCCTTATTCCTTCAACATCCGTCTCCCCCTTCTTCCTGCCTCCCGTCCTCTTCTCCTCCCCCCTCCCCGGCCCCTCCCCTCCTCCCCCCCCCCCCCCAACCCGCCGGTATTACGCGTCGCCTGCCCTCTATTTTGTCTTCAACTTTCTTTCTTTCACCATCTTGTCTTTGTTGTCTTTCTTCTTTTCCCACTCTTCTTTCGTTCATTACCTCTTCCAAACTCTTTTTTCCCTCTGTCCTTTTCTTCACTCATTCTTTGCATATGAGGTGTCTTCCCTTTTCTTCCAAACTTCTTTTTTTTCCATTTGTCCTTCCTTCACTCTTTCTTTGCACATGAGGTGTCTCCAATTTCTTCCAAACTTCTTTTTTTTCCATTTGTCCTTCCTTCACTCTTTCTTTGCACATGAGGTGTCTTCCAATTTCTTCCAAACTTCTTTTTTTTTTCCGCCATCCCTGCTATCTTTCCAACATTCTTTCCTTCCACTTTGCATCTTGCACTTTCTTCAACCACTTCTTTCCTCTTCTTTTCTTGCTTTCTTCCTTTCCACTCTTTCCATCCATAATTTCAATGTTTCATTTCCTTTATTTCCCTTTTCTTCCATTTCCCTTTCCACTTTCTTCTTTCCAGTCTTTCTTTCCACGTGCCGCATCTTGCCCTTTCTGGTCCTTTCTGCTCCTTTCTGCTCCTTCCCTCTTGCTTTCTCCCTTCACACTCCTTCTATCTTGCTGTTTGTTTCATTCTTCTCTCGTTCTTCTTTCCTTCTTTATCGTTATTTATTACCTTTTTTTCTGCCACAGTTTCTGCTCCTTCCCCCACCCCCCCCCCCCCCCCCCCCCTCCTCCCCCCCTCCCTCCCCCCCCTCCCTTTCTTCCCCCTTCTTTTCTTTCTTCTTCTCCCCCCCCTTTCCCCCGTTCCCATCCCTGGCTTTCACTTCTTCCCCCCCCTTCCCTCCCTCCCCTCTTTCTCGCCTCCTTCTCTCCCCCCCCCCCCCTTTCCCCCTACCTCTTCTTTTCCTTCCTTCCCTCCCCCCTTCCCCTTCCCCCTCCCTCTTCTTTACTTCCCTCGCCCCCCCCCCCTTTCCCTGAACCTTCTTTTTCCTTCGCTTACCCCCCCTCCCCATTTCCCATCCCTTCCTTTCTTCCTTCTCACCTCCCCCCCTCTCCCCTCTTCCCCTTCTTTCATCCCATCCCCATTTCCTCCCTCTTGCTCCCCCTTTTCTTTCCTCCCTTCCTCCTCCCCCTTTTCTCCCCTCCCCTTAAAGCCCTCTGCCTCCTCCCCCCCCTCCCCTTCATCTATCCCTTCCCTCTTCCCGTTCTCCCCCTCCCCCCCTCCCTCCCCTCTCCTCCTGACCCTCCTTCTTCCCCCCCCCCCTCCCCTTTCTCTTCCCCCCCTCTTTTTTCCTTACCCTCTCCTCTCCCCCCCCTCTCCCCTCCTCCCCTCCCTCTTTCTTTCCTTCCTCCCCCCCACCCCCCTTCCTCCTCTCTCCTCTTTCTTCTCCCCCCCCCCTTCCCCTTCTCCTCTTTTTCCTCCTTTTTCTTTTTTCTTTCCCCCCCCAGTACCATCACCCCCACTCCTCTTTTCTCCTCCCCCCCCGATTCCCCCTTCCCTCTTCCCCCTAAACTCTGTGCTGTCACACTCACGCCCTCCTGGCTCTCGGAAAGGACCTCCTCGTTAAAGATGCTCTCCCTACACTCTTCCACATATATCAAGGGGATGTGGAAAGGAGAGAACAATGAAAAATGCCCCCCCCCCCTCGAATTCTCTAACACTACACTGAAACTGCCCAGACTCACTCCCTCAGACGATCCCCCTTCCTCCGTTGCCCTGTTCTTCATGATTTAAGGATGAGATATATTCAGCCCAGTATTATAATGACCCATGCCAGTTCAGGTTTAATCTACTAATGGCATGTAGAAATGAGAGTGTATTATCTAATGTTGCACTATTCACTTATAAAGCTTTAAAAACGTTTTGTGTACTGCTTCAACATAAAAGTGCTATGGATGACCACAATACCACTGATATTTCTCACTGATATTTGTTTTTTTTTTTTTCCTTTGTTTTTGTTTTCGTTATGCTTTACTTTTATTTTTGTTTAGTACATGACAAATGTTTTATGATCAGTGCCTAAATTGCGTAATGTTAGTATATACATGTGTG
>JADBJO010002786.1:103973-106473 GCA_016801955.1 Conus betulinus | reverse complement strand
TTGTAAACGTATTGTTCCCTCTTCCGTTTGCTACTGTCTCATCTTTAGAGCTATACCATCTACTTTCCCCCCCCCCCCCCCCCCCCCCCCCCCCCCCCCCCATGCCCATCCTTCCCAGTGGCCTCACGCTCTGACCGCTCACTGGACTTACGATTTTAAATGAGGATCAAAGACAATGAGGATGAAGAAAAATAAACGATACTGTTCAGCTGCAGTTTGGTCTAAGACTACGCAACAGAGCTCTGCTCTTTTTTTCCTCTCTGAAATATCCTAGTGTCAATCAGGCCCGAGAGATACAGACACACACGATGTTGTTGGTAAATAGAATTTGAATCTCAACTGTGTAGTTCCAGTCTTCCCATTTGAGCACATAGCTTAAACAGCTCTCAACAGAAGCCATCCGCGCCAAAGAGTTTCCATAAAGAAATAGCTTTGATGGGATTCGAACCCACGAACTCCCGACCCACACTCTCCGACACTCACCAGTACCTGACAGTGACTAGCGTAGGAGCCGACCTTGAGTTCCACAAAGAGATTTGCACATTGGTCAGAGAGGAGCGTTTTGAGGGCGAGGGATTGTACTGACCATTGAAGATGTGAAAGCTGACCAGATGCTCTCTGGACGCGTTCAGGACTTGAGCGTGTGATCCTCTCATTGCTTTCGAAAATCTTTCCGTCTTTTCTCTCACAGTGTGGCAGTCGTGTATACTTAGGCGTTCTAGCTTCTCACTCTGAGTGAGGCAGGGTATACTTATAACGTCCTTTGATGTGTTCAGATCTTTCTTTTGTAAATTAATGAATTGATAGTGGAGGTAATTTTTAAAATACGAAAGGAGGGATGAATGGCACTGAGATGTCCCACGAGCGGGTGACCCTTTAATCATATGTGCTTATTTGCTCACCCAGATACCTGTTAGACAGTCTTCAACGATTCAATGATAATACTGCCAGATTCTTCTGCGCTGCTAAATCAGATCATGTTTCTCCTCTTCTGCACCCTCTCACTGGTCAGCTGTTTCCGATTTTAGCACTGTCTTCGTATCAGTTTGACAGACTGAAAGATTGAGAACAAAAAATGGTCTTTCGTGTTAATATCTGTAAATAACTTTTTGGTGCTCTTGTTGTTGATACTTTGCATACAAAGCTATGCTGCGATATGTAACAATGCCAACTTTATTTTTGATGAATTAGAAATAATTGAAAAAAAACGAAAATGTATTCATTCGCAGTTAGCTGCCAAGTGAGAGGACTGCAGGTGGGAACTGAAACAAATCTGGAAAAGTATTTGAACTAACTCTGCCAATTAACAGGGACAAACGGATTACAAGGCAAAATACGACGTGATCTGACCTCGTAGGTCTTTGTCAGGCGAGAGGAACAAAAATGAAGAACGGGCAATTACCAATCTTCTCATATTCGGCGCAAGATTGGCGTTGAATTCAAATGATCGCTCGTTCTTCATTTTCGTTGTCTTGAGTGTTGTTTGTCTTCCTGAAGACCATAGAGTCGAAACGCGTCGTGTTTTGTCTTGTAATTCGTTTGTCCGTGCTAACTGGCGGAGTTATTTCCGATATCTTTTCCAATTTCATTTATTTGCAGTCAAACGCTTTTAAATACAGTAACATATGAAACGACAGATACCAGTTAGAGCAAATGTTAAATGTATGAAATACCGGTTACTAGTCATGAACACGGGTTCACGTGTGTATGAAATGTTAAATGATTATCAAAGCGGAGAAGAAAACTGAACATATTTTGCGACGAAGATTCAAATTATGCATAACAATTATAGTTGTGTAAACATGTTGAAGAAATGGATAATTATGAGGACGAACTTTTTTTTTAAGAATATAAGTGCAAATTTATAGATTCTTATAAACCAAACTGGAAACAGAGAATACAACCGGTTTTTAGGGCTTTAAGATACGGTTTAAAGCAGAGGATCAGAACCCCAAAGTGGCATAGATACTGTCTGGGCAGATTAAGAGCAGGAAAAATCTCCTGAAATGTCCATACAAAATGGTTCCATACTGATCCATACACACAGTCTCCTTGTCCAATGTGTGGTTTCTTGTAAATTACGGTACTGTAACAGACGTATACAGTTTTTTTAAAAAGAAACATTACTAAGGAGTGTTGAAAATGAACATTAACTGATTATGATTCCGTGAAATCACTGACAAAGTACACTGCAGAAGTTTTAATATCCAAATAAATAAAATAACTCCAAGTGGTGAAGTTCTAAAGGAAAACAAATTCTGAAGGAGAATAACTATTTTCGCAATTGTTATGTGTTAATTTTCCCTTTAAAAAACCGCAATTTACTGGATGATGAAGATAAATTTTGCTTGGATTTCAAGCATTATACTGGTTTGTGTTTCCTTTACATTCATTGTTTCGGTTATCATTGTTTTCTTTAACATTACCATTCCGCCACCCCACACCTCCGTTCCCCCACCCTTACATACTATGTGACCAAGGCTGTAAAGCTTATGATTGG
>JADBJO010002786.1:91473-98973 GCA_016801955.1 Conus betulinus | reverse complement strand
TTTACTCCACAGTGCTTGATCCTACTGCCTGTCCCCATCGTCAACACGGCGCAGGCCTCCAAGGGTGGTACAGGACTGCTCAAAAGGCAGGTGAAGACAGTGCTTCTCTGGGTCCCTCCCCAGCGCCTTCGGGTGTTTCTTTTTCTTTTCTCTCTACTACATTCTTCTTTTACTACACAGTGCTTGATCCTACAACATTCTTCTTTCTCTACACATGTTCTCCCCTATCGGATGTTACTGTTACTGCATGTGTGATCATTCAGTCTGTTTCTCCCCCCCCCCCCCCCCCCCCCCCCCCCCCCCCCCCCCCCCTCCAATCCCCCTCTACTGTTGACGGGGCGCTGTTTGGCAGTGCGTTGCTGTAGCACTGTCCCAGTTAAATCGAGTGACGTTTATTCATTCATACTACCCTGGAACTCAGGGCCATGCAGCTTGTCAAACCTGATCTCTGCCCTCATTAACATCACGGCACAGATCCCAATGAGTTCATTATCAGTTTGCCTGCTCCATCCCCCCTCTCTGGAGTTCTCTGATGATTGCGGGATTTCTGCTTTGAGATCCCAGAAAGGAATGGCTTCTTTATAAGTGTACTTTTTCTTATGTCGGCACATCAGTGACCTCGCTGTCTGGAATGGTAGCATGCCTGAAAATCCAGGCAAAAAGAACATTGCTGCCACCATTTGTTTCGAGTGCTGCACGTTTAATTAAGAAAAAAGCAAGAGCACATAATGATTAATGTTATGCGTGTCAATGGCTTCCAGAGTAGAAATGGAAATACAGAGCATAAGATAGTTCTTGTGCTGAAGTTGACGATCCGTTGTCCGTGCCAGAACCAAAGCTGTAACTTTACGTCGAACAGACGTAACTGTCAGGAGGAAGTCCCTGGCGATGGATGATTCTGATACAACAAAAGCTCGATGAAGCAATGTCTATGTCCGATTCTGATCCGCCAGGAAACGTTTTTTTTTTTTTTTTTTTTTTTTTTTTTTTTTTTCGAAATTTATAAAGTAGTATGACAGACTTCTTCATGAACAATTTATTAGGCATGAGAACTGGTGGCATCTTTTCTGTAGGAGACTAAGTCAAAACGAACGACAGAGATTTGAGATTTCCATGGCGAATTGTCCACAATCATATTAGGTGTAGGACTGACGTGGATTCCATGGGTGGCATGAAGTAATATTGGCATTAGAATTTGTCGACATTTTGGATCAAAAACAAAAAATGTATTTAGGATTTCCAGGCTGGGGGTACGAAGGTAGTTTTGATCGTCTCTTTATGTTGGAGCTTTACAATACTCTTTTCACAAAGGAACTGTACACAGCATGCCATGTAAACAAAACACCGCGAGTTGCAGCCCCTGTTGAAAAGTAGCTTCGAGCACATTAGTCCCTCGGCACATTCATACACATTGTCAGTACCGAGTTTCAAACCTGGTAAAGATGAGAGAGAATTTGTGGCTAGTACGAGAGCCACAATTCGGTTGGTATTAAACGCTTTTTGGCAAAAAGATTGTTTTCATGTTGAATGCGATTTTGAGCGTATCTTCATAATTCGTGGGGTCAAAGATTGCCCCCTGAGATTCGCTACCTAATTAGCTACAATATATTATTTTTCAAATCGAGTTGATTGATCTGAGACTTTTTTTCGAAAGGTGTGAAAGGGGATGCGCCGAGTAGGGGGTTGTGAGAAATGGGGCTAACTCTCCACTACAACAAATGGTTCGTCATGCTGTTGTCGCTGTTATGGTTGTTGCGATAATCAAGTACTGGTTCGACCATGTTGCTGTGTTTGTTGCTGTGGTTGTAGGGACCCACCACTACAACAAATAGTTCGCCACACGGCTGCTGTAGTCGTAACAGTAATCCACCACAGCAAATTGTTGTCACGCTCTTGTCGTGTCTTTGTTGTTTTGGTCATAGTAATAATTCAATAGGAAATAATTACTATTGGTCTGGCTGTTACTGTTGTAAGTAGTTCTTCTGTTGGTTGTGGAATATGTGAAGAACGGTGACAGCAATGGACGAGAAAAGTCGAGAGAGAGAGAGAGAGGTGACAGAGAAGAGAGAGACGAGACAAATAGACAGACAAAAGTCGAGAGAGAGAGAGAGAGAGAGAGAGAGAGAGAGAGAGAGAGAGAACGAAATGAACGAAAACGAAATTTATGGCTTTGAAGCGGTACAGCTTCCTCAGCAATATGATTCGATCCACCTTCATAAACTGAGCTCGGTACATGTTCGTCTGACATGAAAATCATGACAAACTTGTCCTTTTTTTCCAAACACAGTTCTGACCTATCTCATGTCACTGGTGTACTGGTCACGTTGATTCCGTTTGCAGCGTGCGTCCTGAGCCCAGGCTGTCAGCCCAGGTAGAACAGGATCAGGCCGCGTAGCGTCTCCAGCGACCGTGCAGCACGTGCTTGGGGGGGGGGGGGGGGGGGGGGTGCGTATTGTGTTCTGTCACCACGTTTTCCACGGCGCAGACTGGCCAATTTCGTCCGTTCCTCTGTCAACATGTGTCTGACATCTTGTTTGACAAACCAGAACGAACAATCATACAATCAGGCGTACACGGAAACTCCACGACCAGATCGTCCGATTCACAGAGTAATGTGTCTGAGTCACTTGCACGATCAAGAGCGACTTTTCTAAATGGCTTGTTTCTGCTCTTGTCTCCCAATCGTCTCTGAACAGATTTGTCGGTCAGGGTAACGCAACTTTCAACAACACTACAAGTGCTGAATCCTGCCCCGAGGCTCTCATTGACCGGTTCGATGTCCGTGTCAGTTGGTGGAGAGAGGACAGAGCTGTCGATGTACTCACATGTACGTTCAATATCGGCACTCTGGTGCAGGCTCATGGCATCATTCTCCGATTTTACCGGATCATCCAAGCTAACCGCATGACTCGAGTTTGAAGAGAGAGAGAGAGAGAGAGAGAGAGAGAGAGAGAGAGAGAGAGAGAGAGAAGTGGAGGCGATGGCGGGTGTGGGTGGGTAGAGGTTTGGAAGGATGCAATGGTGTGAATCTGACGTCCAACTGGTCATGGAGGCGGACGAAGTGGCAGCACTGCTGATGATGACGATGATTGAAAATCAGGGACGGTAAAGTAAGAGAAGACAGAGAAAGAGACAGACCGGAAGTGTGAGCAGGAGAGGGGGGGGGGGGGATGCGTAGGAGGAAGATGGGGGGGGGGGGGTGAAAGGCAAATCCTTGGGGAGATCTTGAACCTGACCAGCAGAGAGAGAGAGAGAGAGAGAGAGAGCGAGAGACAAGGCAAGCAAGGTCTCCTTTCGGCATGGAACAACACTCCACTTCAACAAATTCGATCGGGGCGGGCGGGCCAGTTGCCCAGTGAATTCAGCGGCCAGGGAAGGAAATGAAGTCGGGTCTGAGAGGACAAAGTGAAGATTAACATAAACACACCGGGGCCCAGCAAAGTACCGCTAGGGGGCGCTCACCCCAATCGATCCAGGGGTGGGCGACACACACACACACACACACACACACACACACACACTGCCACCATCACTATCATCGCCCCTTACCATTACGATCAGCATCTCGCTCATTCCAGACTGTCTCTGGGCGACCTTCAGTCTCCCAGCCACCCAGACTGATCCTTGCAAGAATAATTCTTCATCCATCTCTCCCCTCCACGTCCTTGTTTTTATTCCTCTCCCCCTCCCCCTGCCACCACTGACCCCTCCCTCTTTCCTCCCAAGTTATACAATATCCAGCCTGCTCCCCTTGCCTTTCCTCATTTCTTCTACTGTTTTGCTTGAGAAGTCTCTGAGAATTACCGTCGTTAGGCTTCTCTCTTCCTTTACCTCTCATTTTCTGATAGTGACCATCGAACCACAGAACGCAAGTGCTCTCTCTCTCTCTCTCCCCCCCCCCCCCCTCTCTCTCTCTCTCTCTGTTGTCTGTCTGTCTCTGTCTCTGTTTCTCTCTCTCTCTCTCTCTCTCTCTCTCTCTCTCTCTCTCTCTCTCTCTCTCTCCATCTTTTATGTCATTCCGCTTACATTCATCTCTGTTCAGTTTCCCTGGTTAAAAGGGCTGCAGGTTAATGTATTTCTGCTAAAAAAGATGGTGACTGCACAATATCAGTTACTAGCAATCCGACCAAGTAATCAGAAGATTATTAACCAGGTGCATTCAAACAAGAAGCTAGTTGACAAACTTCATGAAAGTCCATAGAAAAGCTATGACATTACCGGTTTGGGGCGAATTGGGGAGATTCCCGATCACTTTTATAGTGATAACCCTGATTATCGCATTCTGGATACACATTTTAGAGTCAGACCAAGACTCTTATCAACAACAGATTTATCAGTCAATGATCTCTCAGGACACCGAAGAAAGCAAACGGACGAAGTTTATACGACAAACCTTGTCAACGATAGGATTACAGCATGTCTGGGAAAATCAGGGTACATTTAGTGTGACTCGCCTGAAGTTTCTAATCAATGCGAAGCTGAAACGTTTTATGTTGACTTCTGGAAGAAACAAAAGAACGAAAGCACACCCAAGCTCAAATTTTATGCCACAGTTGCTACCGAATACAACCAGGCGGCTATTTGGAGGAACACATTGACACAGATTGCAGACGAACACTAACTAGATTACGAATAAGTGCCCATGAACTCCAAATTGAGAGGGTCCGTTATACCAACACTGATAGAGAAGACAGATTATATGCACGACATGCCACGTTGTTGAGGACGAACTACATTTTCTAGATGACTGCAAATTATTTGACCAACAACGTTATGACCTAATGACAAAGATCACAAAAAAAAGATTCTCCACCACAGACTAAAATGACAAAACCCTCGGATCTCATGTTATTGGACTGCTTCCAACCTGTACTTACCCAGTATATCCTGTTATGTTTTTCTCTTAGGAGACAGAAAATTTAATCAGACCCTAATACACACATGCTTTTTTGTACTCCCCATTGTTATAGAATAGTGAGTACTTTACAATGAGAAGAAGAAATGCTCTGTGTGTGTGTGTGTGTGTGTGTGTGTGTGTGTGTGTGTGTGTGTGTGTGTGTGTGTGTGTGTGTGTGTGTCCGTCCGTGGTCAAAATGTGTACCACGCGCTCCAGACAAAACTGCTGGGCCGATCTTTCTGAAAATTTTTAGGATGTTCATTATAGGTCACGGATGATGCCCAATGTGTTATTTTTACCGTTATGACCGTTACTAACGGCCATAACGGCCTATAACGGGTTTCCTTCTTTATGGAATATCTTAGAAAATACTTGGCTGATCTTTCTGAAAAATTTGGATGTATGTTGATTATGGGCCACGGATGATGCCCGGTATATTATTTTAACTGTTATAGCCGTTACTAACGGCTACGACAGCCCATAACGGTTTTTTCTTCTTTATGGAATATCTTAGAAAGCACTTGGCCTATCTTTCTGATAATTTGAAGGTATGTTCATTATGGGTCACGGATCATGCCTGATGTTTTATGTTACTGTTATAGCCTTTACTAATGGCTATAACGGCCCATAACAGTTTTTCCTTCTATGGAATATCTTTAGAAAGCACTTGACCGATCTTTCTGAAAATTTGTAGGCATGTTCATAA
Organism: Conus betulinus; assembly: GCA_016801955.1. NCBI lineage: Eukaryota > Metazoa > Mollusca > Gastropoda > Neogastropoda > Conidae > Conus > Conus betulinus. Next base: position 93,370 of record JADBJO010002786.1, on the reverse strand, counting down.
TGGGACACGGATCATGCTCAATGTTTTATTTTACCGTGTATCCGTTACTGACGGCTATATAACGGCCCATAACAGTTTTCTTCTTTATGGAAAATCTCAGAAAGTATTTGGCCGATCTTTCTGAAAAGTGTGAAGGTCTGTTCATTATGGGTCACAGATGATGGCTCATGTTTACCAGAATAGCCGTTACTAACGGCTATAACGGGGCCCAAACGGTTTTTCCTCTTTATGGAATATCTCACGCGTATTCAAGATAAACTGGGAGTATGTTTATATGCTTTGCATCTTGTTTCTTTCTGCTGTTAAATGTTATGTTGCAAGATGTGACAACGTTGGAATTAGCTTAATTGCTTTATCTGTGCCCAGCAAAACCTCTGGTTTTCATTTGGCAATAAGATATGTTCTTGTTCTTGCAAACCACCTTTCACTTATTCACTCACTCACTCGCCCCATCCACTCACACACTCACTCACTTACCCACTCCCTCACTCACTAGCTCGCTCTTCCAACGAACCAACCCACCAACCAGCCAATCATGCAACTAATAAACCAAGTCAAGGAAACGTACCTTTATCTCGCTTACTAATCAGGTTACAAGTTTATCAGTCCATTAACCCACCAACTCCTCTATCCACTAAGTTACTAACCAAATGCCCACCGTTTCATTTATTAATCTATTTCATTGTCACCACATTCCCCCCCCCCCCCCCTTTTTTTTTTTTTTTTTTTTAAATTACTCACTTATCTATTTAGCTGGTTGGTTACTGTATTTCCAGGTCATTTTATGAGCAGTACGTATGGTCAAAATGGTCGATTGAATTGTACACAATTTGATATTGATTCGAACAAAGAACAACGCGACCATGATATTGTTTCAAGTTTTTTTTTTTATTAAACAAAATTAATAACTATGCGATCATGACATTTTTTCAGGATCCTCCCCCGCCCCCCCCCCCCCCCCCCCCCCCCCCCACCCCCCCCCCCCCCCCCCCCCCCCCACCCCCCCCCCCCCCCCCCCCCCCCCCCCCCCCCCCACATCCCCCTTTTTGCCTTCTTTTGCCTCTCCTCTGTCCTTGTTTTCCTTGTCTCCTTCTGTCTGTCCTTTCATTTCTTTTTTTTAATCTCCTTCTATTGACGTCTTCTTTCTTTTTCTCATTTTTTCTTTCATTTCTTTATCCTTTCCATTTCTTCCTTTCATTTGCGAGGTACCTATTTTTTTTTCTTTTTCCAAATTTAATTTTCTCTTGAAATTCTGTCTTTTTATTTTTTTTTCCAGTTTTCTTTCTTTTTTTTTTTTCTTTCTTTCTTTCTTCTTTCTTTCTCTCTTTCTTCTGTCTTTTTTTCTCTTCTTTCTTTGTTCTTTCTCTGTCTCTGTCTTTCTTTCTTTCTTTATTTTGCTTTCTTTTCTTTATCTTTTCTTTTCTTTTCTTTCAATCACTTTTTTTCTTCCTTCACTTTTTAACGGAATTTCCTTTCCTTCCTTTCTTCTTTCTTTCTTTCTTTTTTTGTTTTTCTTCTTTCTTTTCTTTTTCTTTTTTCTTCTTTGTTCCTTTCTGCTTTCTGTCTTTTTTCTTTTCCTTTCTTTTTTTCTTTCTTTTCTCTTTTCTTTCTTTCCTTTTCTCGTTATTTTGATTCTTCTATGTTTTTTTTATATTCTTGTTTTTCTTTCTTTCTTCCTTTCTGTTTCGTGTCTGTTCTGTTCTGTTCTTTCTTTCTGTCTTTTTATCCTTTCTTCTTTAATACCCTCTCCACTGGGTTCCTATTCTCTTCCTGTCTTTCCCTTTTTCCTTCCTTTTACTCCTTCCTTCCTCTTTCTTGCTTTCTTTCTATTACATCCTTTCTGCCCCTTTTCTTTCCTCCTTTCTTTCTTTCTTTTTTCCTCCCTTTTCCATTTTTT
>JADBJO010002786.1:66473-81473 GCA_016801955.1 Conus betulinus | reverse complement strand
TCTGTCTATCTATCTATCTATCTATCTATCTGTATGTCTGTCTGTCTGTCTGTCTGTCTGTCTACATGTCTGTGTCTTTCTACTTCTATTTCGTATTTGTGAATATGACATGTAAGACTAAAATTGTAACTAAACAGCCCTGGCTCGTAAAACTCCAGACCGAAGTCTACAGTCTCACTAACACTGTCTATCTATCTATCTATCTATCTATCTATCTATCTATCTATCTATCTATCTATCTATCTATCTATCTATCTATTTACTATGTGGTATTATTGAAAGTGATATGTAAACCTGAAATTGTAACTAAACAATCCTGGTTGGTAAAATTCCAGACCAAAGGTGACCATAAACGACGACAGTCTCAATTAACACAATATCAATTTAATATGTAAGGCCTACAGTACCGTAACAAGACAAGACCCGGTCACGAGGACCCGGTCAACAGACACGCTGACCAGCGTTTATTAGGACAGACACAATGGACAAGTGTTAGTCATGCTTCTGTAACTAAAAGCTTTTACATTCTGATTTTTTACATCTTTGTATATATATAGTTATATATATATATATATATATATATATATATATATATATATATATATATATATATATATATATATATATAGACACCTGTTGTCCCTCTTTTCTGGTGCCACACCAGCATCTCTAAACTTTTATTGAATATCTTACAAAACACAGTACATAGTTCAGGCAAACCTGCTTGAATGTATTGACTCCGTATTGGATCATATCTTGCTGCTTTAAGCTTTTTTTTTTTTTTATAGTAGAACAAATCTTAAATAAATGTCAGCGAACCGCCCAGAGAAACGTGGACAAACGAGTCACAAGACAACACACAACGCGTTTTTCGACCTCTTAGGTCTTCCTCAGGTGAAACAAAGACGGACAAAATAACGAAAATGCACTTAGCTTTGATCGCTTCAGATTGCTTCTGAGTTCAGCGCAAGGAAGGCGTTGAATGAGAAGCAATCTGAAGCAGTATTATAATCAGGTCCATCAGGTCCATCGATATTAATGGACAGGACGATTTCCTACGTTAATTTTTGAGATGGCGATATATAATCATCAAAAGGAATGCAGCATAAGCCGTTGTTGCCGTCGTCGTCGTGATCGTTGTTGTTGTTGTTGTTGTTGTTGTTTTCCTCTTTGCTTTTGACCAAAACAAAGATTCTTTTGCAAACTGATTTCGACTCATACACACACTGACATTTAAGTGAGTGTATCCAAAAATGTGCTGAAGTCTGAAATTCTACCGCGATAGTAATCATACTACTCGCTATCCGTCATGCTTCTTCAACATGTATGTTCTGCACAAACCTTAAACCAGGATTGCATGGAGATGTACATACGCCCTCACCTACGCATAAAGCCTGTCACGTATTCGAAAAGACATCATCCCCAGATCAACAGAGTCGTGGGAGTCATCGCTATGAGCCATGGAACTCTAACTAGCGAAAGGCGAAGAACAGTTTCCTGTCCCTCCACATTTTGTATAAAACAACGTGCCCTATGGTGACGGGGCAAAGATACCAAACTCACAGCGTAAAACAACATGTCCTATGCTCACTCACGTGTGTCTGACAAGGTCGCATGACCACCGCCTGGTGATGAATGCGCATTAAACAGGGGGCAATGACTTCTTGGTCCTTGGTCCTTAGCCGGTAGTGAAAGTGGAAGGGGGGGGGGGGGGGGGGGGGGGGAGAGGGACTGGAGGGGAAGGATTAGTTAGGGGATGAGCGTGAGGAAGAGATCAGACAGAAAGCGACAGCTCAACTCGTCAGATCGTCATACAGCGTCATTTCCAGTTCCCCTTGAAAAAATAATAAAGAATAAAAAATGTAAGGTCAAGTCAGGCCACTGCTCAACCCATTGACAACTTTCTGTCACGATGAAATATACTGTCGGTGTGTGTGTGTGTGTGTGTGTGTGTGTGTGTGTGTGTGTGTGTGTGTGTGTGTGTGTGTGTGTTTAGAAATGTATTGAAGACAAATGATTTAGTCCGAAAGCAGTAATTCACATAGAGAAAAAAAGGTTTGATGATATTTGATTTAAAGGTCGACCTGAAGTGAAATGATTGTTGTGATGTTGTTCTTATACTGTGTTGGAACAAGCTGTCCTTCAAGGAAAAAATAACACACAAAGTCTTAAGTTCATATGTGGAATTGTTTTGGTATCGTTTTGAGTCTGGATCCTGAAGTGAACGTCTGATAACATGTCCTCATTCACATCGTTCGCTGACGGTGAGAAATGATCAGATGTTCTCTCTCTCTCTCTCTCTCTCTCTCTCTCTCTCTCTCTCTCTCTCTCTCTCTCTCTCTCTCTCGTCGTTCCCGTACTGCCCTTTTCTCCCATTACATCGTCACTCCTCTTCTCTTCTTCCTCTCAATTCCCCACACACCCCAAAAATGCATACAACTTATGCACATTAAAGCACGCGTGTGTGCGCGTGCGCGCGCGCGCGCGCACACACACACACACACACACACACACACACACACACACACACACACACAACAAACAAACACACACACACACACACACACACACACACACACACACACACACACACACAGAGAGAGAGAGAGAGAGAGAGAGAGAGAGAGAGAGAGAGAGAGAGAGAGAGAGAGAGAGAGAGAGAGAGAGAGAGAGAGAGATTCACACTGTAACAATTTTGACTGTCACACATTTTGGTTTCCACAGAAGAATAAAAGAGGGCAGCCGAGTTAGCCGACTAACGGTAAGAACGAACTGGTGCAACATCGCACCGCTCAATACACTCAACCATGTCCTCGTTGTGGACAGGGATTCTTAAAACATCAGATGTCCCACATGAGGGACCCACACTCCTGTTGAACTGTGTTCAACACATTTAGCTTTCATGACGACCGAAAGCGCAAAGATGATGTAAAGAAAAAGTGTGTGTGTGTGTGTGTGTGTGTATCGTGAACCAAGCGTGTAAAGCTAACCTTTGATTTCCAGTTTCACGAGACTACTTTTCCTAATTGTTTCATAACCTGACTTCTGCACGAAACTGGTCAGCCTAGTTTGGACTGGAATTGTGTGGCGAGCCAAGGAAAGCACAACGATATGGTGAGATCCTGTTCACCCGCGCGGTCATCCGTTACACTGACTGGCTGGAAAATGACTCCGGTGTGTGTGTGTGTGTGTGTGTGTGTTTTCCCTTCGATCTGAGCATCGGTGTTCATCATAGAAAAGTTCTAATATGCCCTACGCACAAAACAGTTGCTCTTTCAGTACGTTTCTCTAGTTTGGGGAAAGTATTGTTTCCTTCAAATTCCGATTTCTTTTCAAACTACTTTCGTATCACTATGGGCATTTGCATTTGTCTTAACTCTTCTGTTTTTTCGTCTTTATCTGCTTCTTTTCCTTCTTCTCTGTCTCACTGTTTGTCCGTTTGTCTGTCTGTCTATGGCTGTCCCGAGTGTGTGTGTGTGTGTGTGTGTGTGTGTGTGTGTGTGTGTGTGTGTGTGTGTGTGAAAACACTTTCTCTTTTCCGTTTGAACATATTTCAAAATATGTAAATAACTGCTCAACCTCTAAGTAAGTCATTTTAAGAAAAAAGCAAAAAAAAAAAAAAAAGACAGATTAATCAACTATATGACTGAATTGTAAATTATCCGCCCATCAGACATTTTGCCCAGAGATGCGTCAAAACAGGAAGTGTGACAAAGATCTCCATTCACCAATTGGCCTCCACGACCAAAATATATGACCCTGTTACATACAGAGTGGCGCGGGCGGCTTATACCAACCCGGATCCCTTGGACTGACTTTTAAGGTCATACACGATGAGAAAAGGCGATGAAGTGACCAAAATTGAATTCCAATCACTATGAATATCTCTCGCGGACGATACTTTCGATGGCGTGGTGGTTCAGCGGTTAAAGTGTCCAGAGGTTAGAGAGTTGAGTTTCGAACAGACCGGGAACATTACTCCTGCACTATCCTCCTTAATCCCTTCACTGCTACTGCTGCAGTATATGTGATCAGTTTCTTTGTAATGGAAAGAGACAGACATGAATACACACACACACACACACACACACACACACACACACACACACACACACACACACACACACACACATATATATATATATATATATATATATATATATATGTGTGTGTGTGTGTGTGTGTGTGTGTGTGTATGTGTGTGTGTGTGTGTGTGTGTGTGTGTGTGTGTGTGTGTGTGTGTGTGTGTGTGTATTCCCCGTGGGAAAGGTTCAAACATTTTTAAGCAATTTCCTGCTAATATTATCGAGCTCAGCCCGAAGTTTCCTGTGGTTTATTAATTTTGTGGTGCGTTCTGTCTTGTGCAAACATTTATCCACATGCACAGATCATCCGCATATTGCACAACATTGGTCTATAACAGAACCTTGAGGAATGCCCATTTCCAATCATTTAAGAGTGGAATAGGTAGTTTATATACTTTTGTTTATAGACATCCTTCAATTAGAAAATCTTTGATGTAATTGCTAAAAGTGACAGGAAATGCCGAACGTCTTTGTTATATATAAAACAATCTAGTTTGCCATATACTACAAATGCTTATCTGATATCAAAGAATGTTCTTTAGTCTAGGAAATCGATGTTTTATGTATGTTTTTGATCTGACAACATGATCAGTGGTTGATCTTCCTTTCCTAAAGCCTACTTGATTACTGGTATTATGAAAATCGTTTTTGTCATATAGATAAGTAAGCATCTTTAGTATTTCCCGCCCGTAAGTTTAGTTGCTAAAGTCAGAGATACTAGCTGATAACTATTGATGTTTTTGGCGGACTCCCCCTGTTTTATGATCGGAATGATTACTGACTGTTCCCAAATAACTGGCATAATACCATCCGCTCAAGTCTTTTGATTATAAACAAGCGGAGAAAGTTTTCTGACATAATTATGTTTTAGTATTTCATTTTTAATTACATCTGAACCAGCTGATGACGTTTCATTCCTATTTTTGCAGAGATGGTTTTGGGAACGTTTGTGTGGTGGGCATTATTTGAAACTGATTTCTCACAAACTTTTGTTCTTTCTGTTGTTTCCTGATGACGTTTGTATTCTTGTAGAAGACCTTCCAGATGTATTATCTTTAAAAAAAAAAACATATCCTAAAACACTTCAGCTGTTTCAAGTCAAGCAGGGAATTCCCTAGTCTCTAAATTAATGAAGTATCTTGGAAGATTTAACCCTTTTTACATAACTTGAAATTTTCTCCATATATTCTGAAGATCTTTAGGACAAGAAGCTTCTCTTGCACAGAACGATGGCCAGTATAAACGCTCTGTTTTTGCGGTAACTATGTTAGAATGCGCATTCGCTGTTTAATTTTTAGATGATGTTCTTCACTCTGTCTTTACTACATTCTTTGTAGTTTATTTTAAAGTTACAGCTTCTCGTAATCTTTACTGCGGCATACATTACCAGTAAGACCTTTTTCATATTATCATATTTAGGAATGAAAGTTTTTGCGGTCGAAAGTATTGTGTTTTGTTGAATATTGAATGCATGGTATTCGTATCATCTCTGTTTCCACACAAATATTCTCCACAAGTATACCCGAATTAAGTGCTCTGGATTTATTCCAGTCAGCTAATTTAAAATTATAGTTGGGTGTTTTGTCTTTTTTGTAAGTCTGGGATACCGCACATTTCACCGATCGTCTTGTATTGTTGGCTGATGATCACTTCCAAAAGTGTCCTGATAAGTCTGCTACTTGCAAAGAAAGGCTAGTTGAGGAGAAATCAAAGACAGATCATAGCACTTTCTCTAACAGAGAAATATCTGGAATTCTACTTATAGAAGAAAACGATACACCCGAAGGCGCGGGTGGGACCCAGAGAAGTACTGTCCTCAACCGCCAAACAAACCAGCTGGGAACAATCCTGCACCACCCTTGGAAGCCTGCGCAGTGTTCACATAGGGTACTTATACTTCCATCATTTAGCAAACGCAGTGAGGAGTCTACCACGTTTTCAACAAAACAATTGCTGGAGGACAACTTGTTTCCCAGGATGGAGAATAGGCATTAAAACCACCAGCAATAAGTCATTTTTTCTATAGCATGTACCCACTCAGTATTTTTGTCATTTGGTCCTTCAGGCGAATACTCAGAGACAACTCTGAGAACAATTTTGTTGTTAACTTTCACACTGGTTGCACATGAATACAAATTCATCAGATCAGATGGTGCAGGTGATGGACATTGGGAACATTCAGTGCCTTGTCTAATATGAATAGCAGTGTTGATTAAAAAAAAATGAATCCGGAACTCGATTATGTACGAGTGAAGTGAACTGAATAATTTCGATTTGATGTTTTTTTCACTGTTTGAACAGTTATTCTCACATTTATATGTTTTTTCACTGCTTGAGCTGATATTCTAGTATTTTTTTTCACCGTTGAACTGGTATTGTTGCATTATAAACGTACTGATAACACAGTTAAGAATTTACCGTGGAATGCCAGACTGGTGCTGACAAACGAGTCGCCGTTCAACGCATGGCAAATCATGACTATCATGTGCTGACTTTGCAGTTACTCGGCGTTTTCTGGACGGAGCAGGTGTGTACACACCAACAGTTCTTTCATGAGGTTGCTTCTTATAAAGTATGGGTGTGCTCACACCCACGTCATACAAAATGACTTAATCGTCGTTTTGTTTGTGTCTTTATTTTCTATCAATTTTCAATAAAGAACTCATTTTTGAGAGAGTATGGAGGCATGGACCATGATAAAAAGTCAAACAATTTTCGCCAGGTAGAACAAAACAAAACAAAACAAAAAAATGCAGGTTCTAATGGTTTGCATGCATGCCTATGTGCACAGTCACCTGCGGAACAGGCTAAAGAAGACCCAAAGGATACGTATTCTCCCACCAATACATGCACACTCAAGACCCATAGAATAGGTATTCTCCAACCAGTACATGCACACTCAAGACCCATAGGATAGGTATTCTCCAAGCAAATCATGCACACTCAAGACCTAAAGGATAGGTATTCCCCAACTAATACATGCACATTCAAGACCCAAAGGATAGGTTTTCTCTAACCAATACATGCACACTCATCTGCTTTCAGCAGTGTTCAGATGTCAGGGGCTTCACATGTTCTGTAAAAGGGCAATAGATAACGAGGCGAAGGGAGGATGTAGTCGTTGGACTGTGGCGACGTATTCTGTCATGGGAAAGCAGAATTTTGCTCGGAAAGTATGACCAGAAGAGACTACTCAAAAGAAAACAAAAAAGAGACTGTGCAGTCGTGAGTAACTGAGTAGATAAGTGATGCATGAATAGATGGATGGGCAGTTGATGGATACTTAGATAGGCAGATAGGTAGACAGATTTGTCTATTCATCCATCTATCCATCCATTCATCCATTCATTCATCCATCCATCCATCTATCAATCAATCATCACAGTAGCACAAAAGACGCGGAAGAATAATAGAAACAAAGACAGGAAAAGAAAGACAAAGCATTGAACGGGGCAAGAAAACAGACACAATGTAGGAATTCTGGAACGGAAAGAAAGAAAGAGGACACTGGAACAAAAGAAAAAAATGAAAATGAAAAGAAAATTAAAAGACAGAGTGGCAAAGTGAAATGAACAATATGAGAGAAAAAAAAGGATGGGTAAAAAAAATCCGTTGCAATGGAAGGAAGAACAGAAATAAAGAAGGAAAGGAAATGAACACGACAAAGAATGACAAAAAAAAAAAAAAGGAAAAGAAATAAAGAGAGGAAGAATAAAGCAAAAAAGAAATTCAAAAACGATGAAAAGCTGGGGAAGAAAACTTGCTGCCATGTTAGAAGGAAAAAAACAACAAAAAGAAGACACTGAAAGAGGAAGAAAATGGAGGCAGGAAAGAAAGAAAGGAGAAAGTAAATCAGTCCGACAGACAGACAGACAGACAGACAGACATCAAACAAGGATTAAGGGGGGGGGGGGGGGGGGGGGGGGGGGGGGACAATGAACAAAGGAATAAATCAGTTAGGTGAGAGAAGACAACAAAGAGAAAAGAGAAATAAAAAGTGGAGGAAGGAAGAAAAGAAAAAAAAAAATGACGGAAGCGAACAGTACAGAAGACCGTGAACAGCACTCTCGGCGCTTTTGCAGGCCGTGCCCAGTGTCTGCGCACAACTATTGATCACAGATTACAGCGGTTAATCACGACCAGGCCCAGTGTCGCGGCTACTATCAATGGACAGCTGGACCATTAGGGCAGGTAGCCAGTGTGTCATTGACTTCACAGCTGGACCTGTAGGACAGATAGCCAATGTGTCATTGACTTCACAGCTGGACTATTAGGGCAGGTAGCCAGTATGTCACTGACTTCACAGCTGGACCTGTAGGACAGATAGCCAATGTGTCATTGACTTCACAGCTGGACCTGTAGGACAGATAGCCAATGTGTCATTGACTTCACAACTGGACCTGTAGGGCAGATAGCCAATGTGTCATTCACTTCACAGCTGGACTATTAGGGCAGGTAGCCAGTGTGTCACTGACTTCACAGCTGGACCTGTAGGACACGTAGCCAATGTGGGATTGACTCTTCCAGCTGGACCCTTAGGACACATAGCCAATGTGTCATTGACTTCACAGCCGAACCCTTAGGACACGTCATTGACTCTTCAACCTGTACCAGCGATTTGTCAAACACCGTTCTCCATCAGGACGCATTATTTGCTTTGAGATTTTTCTCTCTTTTTTTTAATCTGTCATTTTCCATTCAACACATATCAGTGGCATTATCCCCCCCTTTCTGCCCCGCCTCCCCCCTCCCTTCTTCTCCAACACCACTCCCTTCACTGTACACACGCCTTCCAGAATTGTTCTGTCACATTCTCAGCACCAACAGTCCGAAGGAAGCTATCAATATCTTGTCATCATGAGGCAAACCACTAGAAGCAACCTCTCACTACAGAGTGGTGCTCCGTGGCGCCTGTTCTGATCCAAAGTGCACGGGACCCTACAAAGTCCACTACTGACGACAGTAACATCTTTTTTTTTTTTTAGTCTGAATGTAACTCAAGAACAGGTTTTATTTGTTTGTTTCAGATCGTTGCTTCTTCATCTGCGTGGCACTGTGAGTTACACTTCATCCTATGATCAGTGGTGGGTAAGTGGACAATGCCATGGAAGTGAGAACATCACTAACCTGGTTTGAGTCTTGTAAAAGACAGGTTCCTCCTCTCCCACCTCCCCTACTTCCAGAAAAAAAATACTATGTACAAGACATTAAGACGGGAGCAGGAGGGGCATGACAAGGGGTAAATGTAGGGGTACATTGTGAGACAGATCTTCCAGGTGACCTTTATGGTCAATGTTTCATTGATTGATAGATGCTTATTCTGACCAGGCGTCATGTTGGATTACTGTGGGTGGGTAACTTCCAACGGACGAACGAACGCACGAACGAAATTTGATTTTACCGGGGTAATGAGATAAGCAAACAACGTGTGCTTTTTTGCCACCAGCCGTGGGCAAAATCAGAAAGCACCTAAAAAAAACGCGTATGTCAATAGGGTAGGAAAAGGAAAGAAGGCCAATGCACATGTTGACATGCCGACTATCAAAAGGAACAGACTAATACTGCAAATGAAAATAACAGAAAGATGCACGCATGCTCTCTCTCTCTCTCTCTCTCTCTCTCTCTCTCTCTCTCTCTCTCTCTCTCTCTCTCTCTCTCTCTCTCTCTCTCTGGCATGGTATGTCATTGTGTGTCAAGTAAGTCAAATCAGTTCGAAATGATCTTTATTGAAGGTTGAAGAATAAGCTTTTCAGCTTTGTGTTTACATCCTGCCCTCCTCAAAAGGAAAGAAACCAATGCAGCTTATAATCACGTTCACAAACAACATTTTCAAAAGCACTCCATTTCTATTATAGAAACACTTAACCCTTATGTCACATTGTGTGTGTGTGTGTGTGTGTGTGTGTGTGTGTGTGTGTGTGTGTGTGTGTGTGTGTGTGTGTGTGTGTGTGTGTGTGCGCGCGCTTGTGTGTGTGCATGCATGCGCGCTTGTGTGTGTGTGCGCGCGTGTGTGTATGTGTTCTCAAGTATGTCGTAGAAAAGAGACTTTTTTATAAGTTGATTTGGAATACTGGTTTCAAACATTATCTAAAACTGCTTGAAAAAGATGTAGGTGAATATATTATGTTATAGATCAGGAAAGTATTGGTGATCAAAATTCATACAATAGGACGGTGCATTAAATCGTCCAGTTTCTACGGATGGAACTGCACTGGCTAAAGAGTACTGAAAAACCATAAAGACGTTTGTCTTTTTGGCATCATAGGCAAGACTACAACAAAATGCATGTAGGTAAATTTTTGTTGGGTTTTTGTGTGTTTTTGTTTGTTTGTTTTTTTCCCCGAACTGGGGACAGTTCTTTTTTTATGCAAAAAAGGTAATGTCGATAATCTAAAATGACAGCTTTTTAAAAAAGAAACAATATTTCTTGCAAATTGGGCTTTACTGTTATTAACGGAAGACTGCCGGAGCGAGAAAAAATGAAACGAACAACCAGTGAATGCCAAGTTGGAATTAAATCAGATTGCTGAACAAAAGACCAGATGTTAAGCCTGATGTTCGTGAATAAAACAGTTGTGTTTGAATCGTAAGTTACATATGTTGCTTTTATGCATTTTGAGACAGACTTTGATTCTATTCATACAAGTATTTTATTTGAAAATGGGATAAAAGGTAAATTGCATCTAAGTGTTATTAGGATTTACGACTCTATGAGGGGAAAAAAGATATGTTAATCAGCTGCCCAAACGAAACAAATAAAGTACAAGACAAACACGGCGCGTTTTGAACTCTTGGGTCTTCTACAGGCGAGACAAACAATATTCTTCAAGACAATGACAATGCGTCGTGGTTGTGCTGCACTTTGTTTCTTTCTTTCGTTCGGTGGGATAGTAATTTTTCTTTTAACTTTGCTGCAGTTTCCGCCTGTTGTCACCTCACTTCCAAACTATCTATAAAAGCTAGAGTGTAGCCTACATCTGGGGTAATCTAAGGGGATGTTTGTAATCCTACACTGCTTGATTTGTTTATTGATGAATTAACACTAGAGGGTATTAAAACGGAAAGAAGAGATGCATAGTTAATGTTTTGTCGTTCGGTTTATTTTTTTTATTTTTTATTTTTTGGTAGTATATTTATTTGCACATTCTCAGCGTAATATGATTATAAATGATCGTACGACTTTGTGTCCATTATGTCATGAAACGCAGGCAAACAATGTTCATTTTATTCTTTCATGACTATAATTATTGACTTTACATGGTAATGTATCCCACCTAACTATTTCAGACATTTCTTCGATCTTCTAAGACATTTCGACATAGATACATTGCATAACTGTGAAACAATTTGCTGCAAATTCATACACAGGGTTTAAAGAGACAAGATTTGCGAAAGCTTAAGTCTAGTGGACATGAATAATGCAACGTTGTTCTGTGAGAAACCCCTTTCTAAGGGGCTATGACCTTTCTTTGTCTCGTTCTCTCTCTCCCCCTCTGCCTGTCTGTCTGTTTGTCTGTCTGTCAGTCTGCCTCTCTCTCTCTCTCTCTCTCTCTCTCTCTCTCTCTCTCTCTCTGGCGTGCTCACTCTGTGTGTGTGTGTGTGTGTGTGTGTGTGTGTGTGTGTGTGTGTATGTGTGTGTGTGTGTGTGTGTGTGTGTGTGTGTGTGTGTGTGTGTGTGTGTGTGTGTGTGTGTGTGTGTGTGTCTCTGTGTGTGTGTGTGTGTGTGTGTGTGTGTGTGTGTGTGTGTGTGCGTGTGTGTGTGTGTGTGTGTGTGTGTGTGTGTGTGCGTGCGCGCGCTCGCACGCGCAAGTGTATGTGTGTTGAGTGTATCTGTGCGTGTGTGTGTGTGTGTGTGTGCGTGCGTGTGTGTGTGTGTGTGTGTGTGTGTGTGTGTGTGTGTGTGTGTGTGTGTGTGTGCGTGTGTGTGCATGCGCGGGCGTGAGCGCGCGCGGGTACATGAACGCAAGCGTGTGCGCATGCAGTGTGTGTATGTGTGTGTGTGTGTGTGTGTGTGTGTGTGTGTGTGTGTGTGTGTGTGTGTGTGTGTGTGTGTGTGTGTGTGTGTCGCGCCTGTCTGTGTGCAAGTGCGAGTGTGTGTGTGTGTATGTGTGTGTGTGTGTGTGTGTGTGTGTGTGTGTGTGTGTGTGTGCGTGCGTGCGTGTGCGTGCGTGCGCGTGCGTGCGTGCGTGCGTGCGTGCGTGCGTGCGTGTGTGTGTGTGTGTGTGTGTGTGTGTGTGTGTGTGTGTGTGTGTGTGTGTGTGTGTGTGTGCGTGTGTGTGTGTGTAGCGCGCGCGTGAGCACTCGCATACTTTTATACAGTCTATGTCTCTTGCAGTATAACTAGGAAATATCGCCGATATTTATTCTATTCCACAGGCTGGTGTGTAGGGACATCCAAAGGGCAAGTGGATGCAAGCAGACAGGTTATTTTCAAGACTGGATGCTAACAATAAGTTATGCACCGTATCTGGAGTAGTTCGTACACAGCGATCCTTCGCTAGTGAACTGAGCATGAAGACTTCCATCACACCCTGACTCAATGCAAACACACGGCTTCAGATGATCGTAGTGCGTTTCACGCCTCAACTTCTTTTGCGTTCCTGACAACCTCAGTGTTGAGTGAAGTCCGTTGTCCAGAGTATTGTCCATGTCGGTTTCTCCGTTGCACTTTGGCCATGTTTGGGGCTTCATAGAATCACCGATAGAGCGGGACTGCAAAACGCAGGCTGATTTTCCACTGTTGTATAGTGTTCGGATGCTCCAGGTCTTAGTCGACAGAAACGTTTTCAGGTTTCCTGAAGGCTTTCAGTAGTGAACGTCATAGACCCTTCTGAGCAGGAAGCCTCCTGAACCAAGATATTATTTGCCAGTGTTGCTTCCATTTCTGTGACAGGTAAGCGTCTATACAAGACTGGGTTGTCAGCAGCCAGTACCCCCCCCACCCCCACCCCAACCCAGCTGGAGGACCAGGGATCGCTCTTAACCTCCACCGTACGACCTGTCCGGCTTGGGTGGCCTTGCTAGGAGCTTAGGCTCCTGCAGGCACAGCTCTAGGGGTCTCTGAGGCACGCAAGCTACCCGACCACGACAAGGTGGAGATCCGTCCGAGATAGTAACACGGGTAAAGATGAGAAACTTCTGACTGGAAGCATCAAATAAAACATACATCATCCGGCCAGTAAATCAACCGGAAATAATGACGAACATTTTGGAACAGGTCTCAACTTAAATGCAAAACGCGTACGTGATGAAAGGAGGCCTTGCTTTTAGGTATGACTCGCCTACAATATGCATTTACGGTCAACCTTTCTCCATGCTTCATCCTCCCCCCCCCCCCCCCCCCCCCCCCCCCACCCACTGTCTGACTGTCTCCCATTCATTGCACGTGTGTTATGACCTTATTATAAGTAAGAAGGTGTTTCGGTTGACACAGAGTGAATGAGGGAGTGAACTAAAGATAGCACAGGTGTTTTTCAACACTCTTGCTTCGTTTGGAATTGGCTACCCTGATAAGACCATGGCACACATGGCACGTGGGAATAAAAGAGAAGCACTAAGATTATGGATGATATGCTTCATACTTTGGACGGTGACGACAGAAGTGAGCATGTTATTGCCAGAAGAGTATACAAAAACCTTCTGAAGCAGAAGAAGAAAATATTCTATAAAAATCTCTGGATCATAATGATCATATGTCTTTGTCACAGCAGTTTTGAACACAATAAAAAGAACCCCCATTTAATGGAAAATTTCCTAAGAATGATATCGTCCTGGACACATGGCATGAGCACTTTAACTTTTGTTAGACAAAGATATTCCAGGTATTGATAAACTTTCTGTTGTTGCCGATGAAGGACAGGATGATGATTTAGATCCCCTCATTTTTAACGAAGAAATTATGCTTGTCATGCCAAAAATGAAAACAAAAAAATGGGCTAGATCTGATTCGGTCATTATAGAATTGTTGAAGTGTGGTGTAGGTCACGTTTTGACTTTTTATGTGCTCTTTTCGATAGAATTTTTGATTATGGTACCTTTCCAGAAAACTGGACAAACTCCGTAACTTTGTTCTTAATCAAGAAAGGCGATGAAAATAATACAAATAATTACAGGAGTATCTCTTGGTTGACGTTAGTAGTCAAATCATAGTACTTTTTATTAACAACAGATCACTGGAATGGGATGAACGTAATAATGTTACGGAAGAACATCAGGCTGGGTTCGAAAGGATTACTCGATCAGAGATCGCGTGTTACCCTACTTGCATTTAATCAGAAACATATAATTTACGTTGTGTTTATTGACTTTGAATAATCTTTTGACTCCATCAAACGAAGACTTTTTTTTTGACAATATTATCAAAAATTGTGTCAATGGGAAATTATATAGCTGCATTAGAGCCATGTACAAAATTGTTAAAACCATGTAGAGCCATGTAGAGCCTGCATTAGAGCCATGTACAAAATTGTTAAAACTAAGGAACACAGTAGCTCCAGTCTGACAGAGTGTATCATTTGTGTTGCTGGTGTACTGCAAGGCGATGTGTGCAGTCCTGTATTGTTTTCTATGTTCATATATGAGCTTGCCATCGAGGTTATCAATAAAGACTTCCTGGTGAATGATATCCAGAAGACGTGATCGATTTATGTATCGTACTATTAGCATATAACTTTGTTTTGGTATCATGAATGACAGCTGGCCTACAGCATCAGCTATACAATCTGAACAGGGCTGCCTCCTCATTGGAGTTGAACGTGAACATGAATAAAACATGAATAAAAGTAGTATCATGGGGTTTCGAGGGGGGTGGGGTGGGGGTGGGGGGGGTATTTGGCGCAAGGGAAAGATTGATGTATGATGGGTCTGTTATACCTATGTACTGAATATGTATAAAATACTTGGAGATCTATTTTTC
>JADBJO010002786.1:41473-48973 GCA_016801955.1 Conus betulinus | reverse complement strand
CGAGTCACAAGACAAAACACGACGCATTTCGACCTCTTAGGTCTTCTTCAGGCAAGACACAAACAAATAACACCAAAAAAAAAAAATGAAATTGGTACTTAGCTTCGATCTCTTCACTCTTCAGCGCAAGGTAGGCAGGCCCATATTAAACAATATGTCCCGAGATAACAATGCTGTATGGGCTACATACAGCATGTTCGGTGTCTCGAAAGATAATCTGACAAACAAGGAAGAACATGAAGAAATTAGAACAGAAACCCTTAGAAGAGAGAAGAGCTTTTATCAAACTTAATATCTTCTTCAAAGGCAGAGCTAAACTAATCGATATCCCAATGGAACAACTAGTATTTGAATAAAAGTAGCACCAGGAATGGCGGTCAATCTTATGCTATACCTGTATCAAATATTGACAGCCACTTACATTTATTTATCTTAGTTCTGCACAGCTGTACAACTCACTGCCGGGCGCCATCAAGACTGCCACACAAATGCAGTTTCATTTAAAAATCAAATTGATAACAACAGTCTTGAGATCTGCATAATGACTGACTTTTCTATTTAACTTCCCCAGATATTTTATGGTTACCTGGGCCTAAATATGGCCATTGCTTTTAACTTTTTGAATATCGTGTGCGACCCCTTGTTGCCAAATTTCGCTCCAGGGGCCAACAGGCTGAGTCGCACTTTATTTTATTTTATTTTATTTACTTTTTAACATGCGCGCTGGTGACCTACTCGTTTTTGAGTGAACTAGTCTTTTAGGAAGAAGAAAAGAGAAGAAGAAGAAGAAACAGAACAGAGGAATGAAATAATCTGCGGGTAAGTACACATTGCTTTGTGTTTCTTTTCCAGCAAAGATTTCCATTTATTCCCAATCACTTTGTGTGATGATGTAGTTTCCATCCCTCCACTGTGTTTTTTACGTGGATTTTTTCTCCGATCCTGTGATATCTTGGATGATACAGTTTTCCTTAAACGTTTGAATCATTCAGAAGAGCATTCCTTAAAAGGTAAAAACTTATGAAGGAAATTGACATTAATCACAGGAACCTGTATGGCCAGACGTTAAAACTAACCTCCTACTGTAAACAGGAATCCGACAGTGGTTAAACTAACCTTCTGTCGTCAACAGGAATCCCACAGTGGTTAAACTAACCTTCTATCGTAAACAGGAATACCACAGGGTTTAAACTAACCCATGGTAAACAGGAATCCGACAGTGGTTAAACTAACATTCTGTCGTAAACAGGAATTCCACAGTGGTTAAGCTAACCCATGGGTTAACAGGAATCCCACTGTGGTTAAGCTAACCCATGGTTAACAGGAATTCCACAGTGGTTAAAACTGACCCAATGTTAACAGGGATCCCACAGTGGTTAAACTAACCCATGGTTAACAGGGATCCCACAGTGGTTAAACTAACCCATGGTTAACAGGGATCCCACAGTGGTTAAACTAACCCATGGTTAACAGGAATCTCACAGTGGTTAAACTAACCCATGGTTAACAGGGATCCCACAGTGGTTAAACTAACCCATGGTTAACAGGAATACCACAGTGGTTAAACTAACCCATGGTTAACAGGGATCCCACAGTGGTTAAACTAACCCGTGGTTAACAGGAATACCACAGTGGTTAAACTAACCCATGGTTAACAGGAATCCAACAGTGGTTAAAACTAACCCATGGTTAACAGGAATCCAACAGTGGTTAAACTAACCCATGGTAACAGGAATCCAACAGTGGTTAAAACTAACCCATGGTTAACAGGAATACCACAGTGGTTAAAAACTAACCCGTGGTTAACAGGAATACCACAGTGGTTAAACTAACCCGTGGTTAACAGGAATCCAACAGTGGTTAAACTAACCCATGGTTAACAGGGATCCCACAGTGGTTAAACTAACCCATGGTTAACAGGAATACCACAGTGGTTAAACTAACCCATGGTTAACAGGAATCCAACAGTGGGTAAAACTAACCCATGGTTAACAGGGATCCCACAGTGGTTAAACTAACCCGTGGTTAACAGGAATACCACAGTGGTTAAACTAACCCCATGGTTAACAGGATCCAACAGTGGTTAAACTAACCCATGGTTAACAGGAATCCAACAGTGGTTAAACTAACCCATGGTTAACAGGGATCCCACAGTGGTTAAACTAACCCGTGGTTAACAGGAATACCACAGTGGTTAAACTAACCCATGGTTAACAGGAATCCAACAGTGGTTAAACTAACCCATGGTTAACAGGAATCCAACAGTGGTTAAACTAACCCATGGTTAACAGGAATACCACAGTGGTTAAACTAACCCGTGGTTAACAGGAATACCACAGCGGTTCCAGTCCACTGTGGAAGAAGAGAGGCGAGGTCAAAGGCGAGTGGGTTTTTTTTTTTTTTTTTTTTTTTTCCAGTTTGTCCGTTGAGAGTTTTCTGTTTCTCTCTCTTTCTTGTCTCGTGCTGGGACTGCTGTGTTCCTGTGACTTGTCTATACCATTCTCGGGTACTGAAACAAACAAACGAGCAAACAAACAAAAGAAAGAAAGAAAGAAAGACAGACAGAAAGGAACCACGCATTGGATCCTGAATTTTTTAATGAATATTATTTCTTCACGGAGGCGATGAACAGTTTATATGTCTGATGACCTCTCTCTCTCTCTCTCTCTCTCTCTCTCTCTCTCTCTCTCTCTCTCTCTCTTTTTTTGAGTGTTTTCCCTTGTATAGCTATTATCATTCAAAACTGAAGGCAGAGGACCACAGACTGTCGTCGTGCTGCGTTTGAAACAGCCGCCAACTCAACCCGCCGGCGCACACACTCGCCACGACAGCACTGTCGTCTTTCGGCGAAAAATGTCCGTCACAGATATCCAAGGACAGGAGACGGGCCGAGGTCCACAGATTACAACAGAAGGAAAATTCTTTCTCATCTCCCTCTGGTCTGTTCCTCCCGAATTCCCCAAGTTTGTTTTACGACACGGAAATAACAATGTGTCGGACATCAGTTCTGCCTGTGTTGAGAGCTGTGCGCATCAAACGCATATAGATCGACAGTACTGTCCGTCGCCTGACGCTGCAAGTGACGTTAACCCTCAGTTAATTAGAAAGTGTGATGATTGTGGTGATTCAGAAACAGCGTCAGAGAGGACGATATGATGACACAAGAAAACGAATGACAGACAGTTACACAGGAGGAGCATGAGGACAGCCTGACCTACCATCCTCGGGAATCTGATGCAGAGAACAAGAACACGAGCAACAGCACAACAGATATTCGTGAATCAGCTGACACTACACAACTGACCGTAAGTGACCTCTAAAACACAATAACGAGTGTTTTGAGGATAGCTCAAAGAGAATGGACAGCTTCTTCAAGACCATCAGACCTGAGAAAAAAGACATGTGACACGAGTGCTGCTTGCAATGGAAATCTTGGCTTAGAAGCAACCTAACTATCACGAACTTCCTTATTACTACTGTTCTGACATCAGTGTGGCTGGAAAAAGGAAATCTTGTTTAAATATAACTTAATCACTTTACAGTCATCATTGAAATTTGTGATCAAAGTTCTTGTTATAAAGGAAAACTTGATATTCATGTAATGTACACTGTAAAGTTTATTATCATTATGGGGGGGGGGGGGGGGGCGGAGTGGAGGGAGTACAGGCCCTACACTGATTTGGTGTAGAGTCTTCTCCCCGGTCACTAGTGACTCTAGGACAGTTCAGGGAGGTGCATGACGGGAGGATGGGGACGAGAGAGAGAGAGAGAGAGAGAGAGAGAGAGAGAGAGAGGCAGTGGTGTGAGGCGGACTTGGGGATGAAAGATGGTCGTAGGTGAGGGAGTAAGGTGGGGAGGGGGAAGTAGTGTGCAGAGAGGGAGGGAGGAAAGGCTGACCACAGCCCCAGCCCCCTCCACCCGCACACCCCCCACCCCCACCCCCACCTCTCCCAGCCGCAGAGGAGGCCACCGCACACCTTTCAACTGTACCTGCACACGTGGGCCTGCATATCTCCCCCAGCCTTAGACCCGACGCGACCGCAAGACCCAACGCCCCTTTCCCAACGCCGCGCGCTACCTCCCCTCCCCTCCCCTCCCCAGGTCCCGATGCTAGTCGTCAGCGAACCGGCAGGCTTACAGCCCCGGCCGTCCCGGGGCTAAATGGACCCTCATAATTACGCGTGATGTATTCATAGCGATCACCCCGGGGTCACTGAGTGGTCAGACTGAAAGGTCACCGGAGGACAGGGAGTTATGGCCGAGGTCAGTGGCGAGTTGAACGGCCGGTGGGGATGTGATAGGCACCTGTAGCTGAGGGGGCTGACAGATTTATAGATCGCCATTCCGACGCCTTACAGTCAGGCCCGCTGGACGTTAGGCCCGCCTGAGTGGACCCTGGGGCCAGCCGTCAGCTAGTCACCGATGGTTGGGAGTGCGTCTTCAAATAGGAGATAGGAGTACTTGTCCAGTTTTAATGTCCCTATTGGGGGGGGAGGGGGGGGGGGGGGGATTCTAGAGAGCATGGACCGGAGGGGCGGCGACTGAGTGGAGGGGGTGGTGGTGGTGGTGGTGGAGGGATGATGTTTTTATTGAGGATCCTGTCCGTTTGTGGTTGATGGTCATATAAGTTTGTCATGAAAACCCTGGCCAGTTTAATGGTGGCTGGTTTCGTGAGTATCAGAATAGTGCTGTGTAATCATGTGCCAATAAAAGCTATGAAAATAAAATCTGATGAAGAGAGAGAGAGAGAGAGAGAGAGAGAGAGAGAGAGAGAGAGAGAGAGAGAGAGAGCTATAATGCAAGGTTACTGACCTGTACACATAATGGCTGCACGTGTTGTCCACGTACATTTAATACACACACACACAAAGCGGAACGAAAAACAGGATTGAATTACAACGACGTACATGGACTCGTTGTGGCAAGACGATTCTGCAAAAGAAATGTTCTCCTTTTAAGGCTGGCTGTTCTAGTTTCAGGCTCAAATGAAGACGCAAAAGAATAAATATCAATACAAAGTTCCTTAAATAACTACACAATAAATGTTGATACTAAGTTCGTTCTATAGATACAAATGCTATTGTGCAACACAGGATAAAGAACTATTTTTCATATTATGCATGTGCTCTGGCTTATATTTCCTCTTAAAGAGTAAAAGAATAAAAACTGCAACAGCGTTCGCAATGTAACTGCAAACGCTTTTTGTGAACTATTTCTTATGTTCTGCATGTGCTTTGACAAACATTTCTTTCGTAACTTGTCACAGAGTGGACAGGTCATTTGGACTTGGACTTTATCCTCGATTCGACCCCGACCTGAACAATTCTAAACAATTATGGTCTCAGTAGCTTTGGTTTCCTCTCAGTTTGTTCATCCGAACCAGAATTCAAACCATCGGATCTGAATCTGCTGCTGGATCAGAGAAGTAGGCACTGATCCACAGTTTTGCTGAGTTTGCCAGTCATGTGTCGTTGACCTTGTCTGTCATGCGTTGGTAGAATCAAACAAATAAACAAACAAACAAACAAAACCGATTTCTCTTCGTGAACCCCACGAAACATAAGCAAATCTGTCACACATCCCCCAAACGTTGCTTAAGCGCTCACTCAATGAATTTTCAAACAGTAACACAGACGACCGTTCATCTCTAACACAGTATTCGTTTTGTACTTGCTTAAATGCCTGATTCGGGAATCTAGATCCACATCCGGTATGTTGTTTAAGCACACAATCATTGGGCGCGGATGCTGCAGTCAACACACGGTCGATGCTTCCAAGATCCCTCTCTTTCAATATTTTAGGGCTTCAGAATTGTTTCATAGGCAAAGCAATGAGCTGACTCCACAGTTTTATAGCGCGTGCTTCCTGGCAGTTCACATGCCCCCAGTGACATGGGGGTTGACTAGGGAATGCAGATATACACGTACTTCTGGGACTTCGTACAGGTTCACAGTCCTACCTGTGCTCTGTCCGCAAACCCTTCAGGCACGGTGATGATTGATAGTGTAGGTCATTGTGTTTGCACAGAGAGAGAGAGAGAGAGAGAGAGAGAGAGAGAGAGAGAGAGAGAGAGAGAGAGAGAGAGAGAGAGAGAGCGAGCTTTTGTAAATATTCACAGAAAAGCGATGTCAGTGTGGTGTGGTCTGGTTTATCCTATCATCATACAACGTCTGAATCGTTAACAGTATAAGTGTAATCCATAAACAAACTCCAAAATGATGATGTACTCAATCTCTAAAGAAAGCATTTTCAGATAACTGACTATTAATTTTGTGAAAATGTATGTGGAGACACCTTAGAAATGAATAGCCGTATTATTCTGTAGAGCTCTTTCAATCAGGGAATACCTTTCAACGATTTCATGCCGCCGGACTCCTCCGTTAGTGACCGTTTCCAGTGGATCAGATCAGTGTCGGCATCTTTGTCTTCAGTGGCTATCAATAATGGTTTGCTTTAGCTGTAGTTGATAAGTTTCCCATAAGTAACAGTAACTGTTACAAGTTGTTTTCTGTCTAGGCTCTTGCTGATAGTTGAACATTAGCAAGCAAGTGTACACCAGCCTTCCGGAGTGCTTGCTGTGTGAGTCAGACACTGTGTCAGTATGCTGTGGTGTGCTCCGTGCTATTCCTTCACGCAGCCTGCCAGGGAATGATCACATTGTGCTGTTTTCATCTCGGAGGCAAGTTCTTTGAGGTGAATATGTTTCAGGCACTGGAAAATTCAACATTGATTTTTCTTCACAGTTTCTGTATATGGGAGCCGGAATAGCTCAGTTGGGTAGAGCGCCGGACTCGTAATCTTGGTGATCCTGGGGTTGCGGGTTCGAATCTCCGCTGGGGCGTTTCGGTACAGGTGGATTTTTTCCTCGGAGTTAACATTGGTTCTGACTCTATTTCCCATTCAGTCCTTCGAATGAGACTATAAACCGAGGTTCCGTGAGTGAACGCACGCACAATATCTTGCACACACACGTAAAATCCCATCACCAACTTTCGGAAGAGAAGGCCAGTTTGGCCGTTGGTATGGATGACACGTTACACATAGCATAGCATGCACCCTGCGTGAGAAATGGAAAGAATGAAGAAAGTAAGGAACATAAGTGAACGATATTGAACGATATTTGACTGGATGACACAGGAAACGACTGAATGAAGCGCCAGCTGGCAGCTCTTCAGTCGGCACTACCCAGGTAGGCAGCCCGTTGTGTAAACGAGTGTTGATTGTAAAGCCCTTAGAGCTTGGTCTCTAGCCGAGAATAGGCGCTATATAAGTATTCATTATTATTATTATCATTATGTTGGGGCCGTCCTGATATTTTGTTCAAACTAATGGTGCCGAGTGAAGAGTGTCCTAGGGGCACACACCTCGAAAGTGATACAGCTGGTATAGGCATAGATGTGTGTGAACCGCCAGTGGGTCAAGTCCCGCGAGAATCCATCTTCCAGTTTAGCTTCGTGTTCAGGGGAGCTGACCGGCAAGGGTCCTTAGTCATTCAAGCCC
>JADBJO010002786.1:28973-36473 GCA_016801955.1 Conus betulinus | reverse complement strand
ACCTTTTCAGGATGTGACGTTTGTCCAGATGTAACCTTTTTCAGGTTATAACCTTTTCAGGATGTGACCTTTCTTCAGGTTGCAATCTCTTTTTTCTCAGGATAAGACCTTTTCCCACATGTAACCCTATTCAGGATGTCACCTCAGGATGTAGCCCTTTTCAAGATATGATTTTTACAGGATATGATTTTTTTTTTTCATGACGAAACTTTTCCAGAATGTGATCTTTGTCAGGATGTGACCCTTTTTTTGCCGAATGAGTTTAACTGTCCTGAAAAAGCGCTGTGTGTTGGCCTTGGTCTACTCTATTCTCCTGTTTATTTCGCCTGTAATGTATATTTGAAAATGTATTGCATCAGTGTATTGTCTGAGGTTCAATTTTTCGGGTTCGTATCATTGTATGTGTTGGTCTTAGTATGCGCTTCTGCGCTTACAATGCGATATGTGTTGAACCTACAACATGAACCAAACGTCTACTGCTCGCACCGTGGCATTCGTGGGGCAGATATGACGCGTGTATAGTCTCCGCGACAGGAAAGTGCATAAGTATCCTGCTTTCTGGTCTCGTTCTGACTTTTTAATCGGCCACTCTCTCTCCGTTCCCCTCAATTTTCATCCCTCCCCCCCCCTCCTCCTCTCTCTCTCTCTCTCTCCCGTCTGCTCTTCGGTCCTGTTTCTATCCACGCTCGCGGCTTCGCCTCGCTCTCTGGCGCCAAGAGGGTGGGCCAAACGGGGGGTAAAACCAAAACCCCACCCCCACCCCCCACCATACGCAGACCCAGCCACCCCGTCTGTTGAGGGTCGACATGCATCTGGCAAATCGTGGAACGGAAAGAACAGTAAAAGAAGGCTGCGGCGCAGCAGAGGTGTACAAAGATGGAGAAGACGGCTGCGAGGTCCTCAGGTGAAGGCGGCGTGTAGCGGCGGTAGCATGAGCAATGCGCAGCGGGCGGGTGAGCGGATAGTGGGCGGACTAGCTAGGCGGTGGGGCAAGGGAAACATACGGACAAGTCATCGGACGCACCCCCGTCAGAATGGGCGGGACGTACACGTAATCGTCCTCCTGCCCCGGCGGGCCCCGCCCGCCGCGGCGGCCGCGCCGGCCGGCCCTCGCCTCACCCCCGCCCACCCGCGGGCGGACCGGGGCGTCTCGCTGCGGCGGGGCTGTGTGTCTGGCTAGCTGTCTGCGGCGGTCCAGTATTATGACAGGTCAGGACAAGTAGGGACGGTCACCTCAGAATGAAAATACCATGAACAGTCACCATGCAGGAGAAGTGGTAATAGGGTGGGGTCTCTGTGAGCCACAGGTGATAGAAAATGGTGAGAAAGTCGAGGGGATGGGTGTGCTCGACAGATGGAATGAGAAGAGTGGTATGGATAGGAAACACATATCGGAAAACAGAAACAAAGAGAGACAAAAAAATACAGAACATATGAGGCGGACATACTTAAAACATACGTTCCATCTCTTCTCCCGCTCTCTCTCCCTCCCTTCTGGGCCTGTCCACGCGCATAAACCTCCGCCGCCGCTCTCGATCTTGTGCGTTCGTATTATCATCTTTCGGCTGCTTCTGCTCTTGCTGTATCCCGCCTTTTTGTGTGCCTGCGTGTGGGCTGTTGTGTGGTGGTGTGTGTCTGTGGGTGGTGTGTTGGTGTGTTGTGCTGCTGTCGTGTTCCTGTGCTGTCGTCTGTGCTGTGTGTCGGTGTCTGTCGTGTGTCGCAAGCATGAGGACAACGTACGAAGAAGAATCATGTGAGTCAATTTCACTCTTTCTAGCGCAAAATTGCGAAGACTCTCGCCGTCATGGCGCAATCATGTGGTCTTGTGCGGGTGTGTGTGTGCAGTGTGTGTGCTGTGTCGGTTGTGTGCGTGCGTGCGTGTCGTCGCGTGCGGGCGTGGCCTTGTGTCTGTGTGTGGGTGTCTTCTGTGTTGTTGTGTGTGTGTGGGTGTGTGTGTGGTGTGTCGCGCGCGGCCACTGCGGGGCGCGCACGTTCCGCCCTTGTACGTGTGTATCTGTCTGCATGCGCACCTTTGCTGCATGTTGTACAAACGCTCATATACACCGTAATATATTTACTTTATATGATATCTATATCTTATGTTATATATATAATATATATATATTATTATTCTATATATATATACATGGATATGTGTGTGTGGTTGTGTGGGGGGGGGGGGGGGGTCTATATAGGTGTGGGGTATGTCGTTGTGTGTGTTTGTTGTGTGTGTGTGTGTGTGTGGTGTGTCTGTGCTGTGTGTGTGTGTGTGTGTGCATTTTTCCCTCTGTCTTTTAATATCATAATTCATGTCGGCACACGACAGACAGACCGGACACACCACACACACACACCTCACACAAACCCACACACACACGAACACACGCACACACCACACCACACACATCACACACAGAGAGAGGCGAGAGAGGAGAGAGGGAGACGAGAAGAGAGAGAGTCTTCCCGAGAGAGAGGAGAGGAGGCGGGTTGCGCGCGCAGTAAGAGAGAGAGAAAGGGGTGGATAGGAACAATGGCAGTAAGTAGTCTGCACACATCAAAGAGAATGAAAATGACAATGGAAGCAGATATCGATCTAAGGGATCTAACAGGCGACACTGGCTCCTTTACGTGTCGCCTACCAAGATGGAGGGGAATGTGAAATGCCATATCTTTGCCTTTCATTAGCTGTATTCCAATGTACACTGGAAGGCAGTTACCACTTCCTGTTAATCTGATCATCTTCTCTCTCTCTCTCTCTCTCTCTCTCTCTCTCTCTCTCCTGTTCGTGGGCTGGCTGGCTGTTCGCTACATTTCGCCGCTGTTAGTTTCAAACTGTCAACTTTGAAGTTGACGCACGGTGGTGCTCGCGTCTGTGTACAAGCTACGAGCAGACAGTGGGCCGACCTCGCTGAACTCACACATGGTAACATGGTAACCTGATGGGGCAGCTCAGCCCGCTGAACGATTCTGTCATGGCGGCGCTGTCGCCGTGGTGCCCGGAAGTGTTGGTGAACTTTGAGACAGAGGCGGCGAGGAGGAAAAAAACTGTATCCTCCTCGACCTCTAGATCTTTGGCCGGAATGGAACCCGGATCCCGGTTTTCAGGCCATTAACGGTTTGATGCTGTCCAATTAGAGAAAATCTGTACCACTTCATTGAAAGGGAGGGAAGGGTTCTGGCTTCTGGGTAGGATAGACAAGGGGTGGGGGGGTGGGGTAGGTATTTTGGTTTGTGTTTGGGTCTGATATTTTTGCACGTTTTCTTCTTGAGATTTTTGACGTCGCGGCGTTGGACTACGTGCTGATATCTCTCTCCCTCTCTCTCTCCATCTCTCTCTCTCTCCATCTCTGTCTGTCTGTCCTGGTCTCTCTTCTGCTGTCTCTCTGTCTCTCCTCTCTCTATCTCTCTCTCTCTCTCTCTCTCTCTCTCTCTATCTCTCTCTCTCTCTCCTACGGAGTCCAAGTTTTTGTGTGTTCTTTGTCATATTCATATTCATGTCGGTTATATACTGCTAATTGCTGTCCATAAAAGTACCTTCCTATATGCCTCCACCCCATCCTTTCTTCACCCTAGTTTCGTTTCTTTCTTTTTTTTTTTTTTTTTTTTTTTGCTTTTCTTTTTGATTCTAATACGTGTTATCTATTTGGCTGAGTTGTATGATCGATTCACTTTTGTTCATACATTTAATCTATCATAACTGAATGATATTGACAGTCTTACTCCAGGGCGAGGACTGGCTGTTAAAAAAAAAAAAGAATGAAAAAAGCGCACTCGTGCTTAATCGTATAACAAAGTGCTTCTCTCCCTCTCTTCTCTCTCTCTCTCTCCTCTGTTCCATCATCTCTCTCTCTCGTCTCTTCTCCTCTCTCTCTGGTTCACAAACACATTTGCTACACAGACAAAGATTATATGATATACCCATATATATATATCTTTATATATATAATATATATATATTATAGATATATATTATAGATAGTGTGGTGGTTGTGTGTGCGTGTGTGCTGTGTGTTGTGTGTGTGTGTGTGTATGTATGTATTATACTACGTGGGTGTGTGTGACGAAGATCTCTCTCTCATCGCTCTCCTCTCTCCTCTCTCTATTCTCCTCCTCATCTAATATTTTATATATAATAAATATCCTATAGACCATAGATTCCATATATATCCTCACCTTCGCCGTATGCATGCAGCACGCCATACATATCTCTGTGTATGGTAGGTCGGTCGCCTCTCTTGTCTCGTCAGTCTGCTGTCCTCCCCCCTGTCTGTCCTGTCTCTTTCTCTCTCTTCTCTCCTTCTTCATCCTCTTCTCTTTCTGTCACCCTCTCCTCCTGTCTGTCTAATCTATATAATGTATACCCATCTTCCATATACACCTATATATCTATACTCTTCAAATATACCATCCACATTGCGAATTCCTTCCAGCACGCACATATCACTCTCTCTGTGTCTATCCGTCTGTCTGTCTAAGTTTGAAGATATGTCCTGTGTGGCTTGAAAGTCTGTCTGTGGTGTATGTCTGTCTTTCCTCGGGGCTCCTTCTACCCCGTAAAGCACTCTCTCCTCCCTCTTCCGATATGCCAGCCTCCCTACGCCCCTGATTAGCCGAACGATTCTCTCTCTCCCCTGCTCTCCTCGCCATGTCCCGTGGCCCCTCTCCTCCTCAAATCGCTCCGATTTTTGGATCCTCCTGTCTAACGAACTAGATCTCGCTCTCTCCTACCCCTGGTGTACTCTCCTCAGTCGACGCTCGCTAGCATCCTGATCTCTCCTCTGTCCCCTATCCTATCCCCTACACCCCTCCACCCCTCTCCTCCTACCTATCCGCCCTCCCTTACTCCAAGGCCGAAGATCCAATGGGCGGCTGTGGGAGAAACGAGCCTCGTGGTTATCTGTGCTAGCATCACCGCTGTCGGATGTCAAGCAGAAACTGCCAGATATGACAAGCAAAGTACAGGCTATCGCCAGCCGCTGGAGCTGCTGCTTTCCGCCACTGTCCCGTGGCTAATTTCACATCAGCGAGTGGACTTTAAAGAAAGAATGGCTGAAAGAAAGACAGACAGACAGACAGACAGACAGAAAGGAAAAAGAGCTGATCGTGCGGTGAACGTTATAGCCTCTGTCCGTTTCACTTTTCAGGGTGTTTAGCATAATGTACCTGATTTATGACAGTGGGCATATATTGTGCGAATTTGGTGGGTTTTTTTTTTTTTTACTTCGTTCCTTCCTTCTTTTTTTCTGGCTTTTTCTTTCTTCTTTCTTTCTTTCTTTCTTTCTTTCTCCTTTTCTTTCATTCTTTCTTTTTTTTTCTTCATTGCTTTATTAATCTGTCGAATTGAAAGATTTTCTTTATTGTTTTATATACTATCTGATTTAAGAATTTGTTGTTTTTTTTGGTTTATTTACATTCACCTGTCTGCAAGGGGTCGCCGGGGGGTCCCATGGTAACAGTGTGTCCTTTTAGAAGCGAACGGTCCCTGCGCTCAGCTACCAACACACATAAAGCACAGTTCAAAGCAACGCTTAGTTACAGATGGACGAGATTCCAACGATGTTTTCTTCAACCGTGAGATAGCAGTCGTTAAAATGCACAGAATGGAACAACGATGGCTGTTAGCAGGAAAATGACATTGTGTGAGAGAGAGAGAGAGAGAGAGAGAGAGAGAGAGAGAGAGAGAGAGAGAGAGAGAGAGAGAGAGAGAGAGACGAAGTAAAGACAGTTTTGATACAGAGAGCAGAGAAGGAGAGGGAAGGAGGAAGGGAGGGAGGGGAAGGACGTGAGCGTGACCTCTTCAGCCATAACTAATGAACAGCAAAGTAATTAAGAGCGACAGCAGTGGTGATTATGATTGATACGTCCACATAAGGAACTGAAGCCAGCGGTGAAAGGAAGGTGGAGAGAGGGTCAGTTGCCTGAATCGGCAGC
Source organism: Conus betulinus (assembly GCA_016801955.1). Taxonomy (NCBI): domain Eukaryota; kingdom Metazoa; phylum Mollusca; class Gastropoda; order Neogastropoda; family Conidae; genus Conus; species Conus betulinus. Next base: position 30,542 of record JADBJO010002786.1, on the reverse strand, counting down.
CAAGGTCTGACCCCCTGACGGGTGACCCCCTCTGTAATGGCCGGTGACTGGGAGGAATAGTGGACGAACTCAAAGATAGAAGAAAAGACAAGAACAAAGGTTAAATCCAAAAAAAATCACGCAGGGTTTTTCCTGTCTGTCTTTTTTTTTTTCCATATTCTGGCATCCCATGCCCACCCACCAGATGAAGAGATAGCATTGCAAGTGATAAAATACAGCAAAAGGACAGTCTGAAGTACATGGCACATAGCAACGAAATTCAGCTTTCACCTCAGAAATGGGAGAAAAAGGGAGGGGGTGGTTAACAAAGAAAAGAATAAGCACAAAGAACTTCCATAAATGGACACACCCTGCACGCTTAAGCCATCCTGTGTCCATATGAAAAACGAGAGTACTTTATGGGCACTTTTTTTTTTTCCTTCGCTTCCTCATTTAGTCAGTGTTGACAGAAACTACCACACTTAGTCCCTGTGTTTGGCCATACAGTTTCAGTTTCATCAAGGAGGTGTCACTGCGTGCGGACTAGTCATATGCGCTACTCCACATCTGCTAAGTTTTGAGACCACACTACGCATGATTTTAAGCTGATGGATAAATGAATTAATAACTAAGATGAGAGAATTTCAGAAGAGGGTCTCGTGGCTACGACTTAGCAGGTGTCCGACCTACGCATTAGCCCAACGCGCTGGTTAGACCTTGAGTGCCTACTTAACACTGGTCGGCCGTACAACAATCCTCAACGTTTAATCAATCCCGTTTAGTCCTGCTAACTACGTGCAACAGTTAATGCCTAAATTACAAGAGAAACAACAACCCAAACGTTTAAATCTGTGTTTGGCCCAGCAAATAATCTTCATCATGTATTTGATGTTTGGCGCTCCAAACATCCCTCGATATTTCATCCTTGTCTTTGGCTTTATGACAACCTGCATAATATAGTCCCTAATTTCGCCATACAAACAAGCCTCAACGATTAATGATTCTTGCTTGGAACTACCAACAACTGAAGTTCAGTACTTCATCCAGTGTAGGTCCTACATACAATGCTGAACATTCAACAGAGATTTGGCACTGCAACCCCCCTCTCCCCCTTAACATTAAATTTCTCTTCAGCTCTCTATTTAAATATCCCTCAACTTTAATCCCTGCTTTCCCTTTCAAACTACACTCAACATCGAATCTCTGTAATATCCAACAAACTTCAGCATTTAATCCTCGTTAGATCCCATAAATAACCCTCAATATAACAACTCACGTTTACTTTCTGTTCGGCCCTACACACAACGCTCAGGATTTAAGCTCTGTTTGGCCCTCACACCACCCTCAACAGTTGCCCTGTGTTTAGCTCTTCACATAGCTCTCAACAGTTGCCCTATGTTTAGCTCTTCACATAGCCCTCACAGTTGCCCTGTGTTTAGCTCTTCACATAGCTCTCAACAGTTGCCTGTGTTTAGCTCTTCACATAGCTCTCAACAGTTGCCCTATGTTTAGCTCTTCACATAGCCCTCAACAGTTGCCCTATGTTTAGCTCTTCACATAGCTCTCAACAGTTGCCCTATGTTTAGCTCT
>JADBJO010002786.1:13973-18973 GCA_016801955.1 Conus betulinus | reverse complement strand
TGGTCAAATGTTATTAAGATATCTGTACCTGTCCATGGCCTCAGTGTTCACTTTCCTATATGTTTAACATAGGCCTAAAACAAGAAACACGAATTCCCCAGATGTGTGCGTTGGTGCAGAGCTTTGTGCTCTTACAAAACACACTTAAGACTCATGAATCTATCTGATTTTGTGTTCTGCAAACTTTTCCGAGGTTTATAAGTGTAACGATCCTGACAAGGCACGTGCAGCTTGTATCGCATTTTGCGACCTGCCCTTGGCCGCCATGCGCCATCTAGACATAAACGTTTAAGAGTCTGAAAGTAAACAAAAAACGGTTCACAACGGTTCATTGAAAAAAAAAAATGATACAGGTGGTATTGGCCGCCATGCGCCATCTAGACATAAAACGCGTTAAGAGCTGAAAGTAAACCACAATGGTTCATTGAAACAAATGATACAGGTGGTATTGGCCGCCATGCGCCATCTAGACATAAACGTGTTAAGAGCTGAAAGTAAACCACAATGGTTCATTGAAACAAATGATGATACAGGTGGTATTGGCCGCCATGCGCCATCTAGACATAAACGTGTTAAGAGCTGAAAGTAAACCACAACGGTTAAGTAACAAAATTATGCAGACAGTAATTTTCGTGATAATTTACTTCAATCCACAGGTAAAAGAGAGCCCAGTTCAAGAAACAAAGAAACAAGTTACTGTTACTGCTTTAGAAAGATATGCTTAAAAAAATGTTAGTGAACGTATTTCTTCTGAAAAGAAATTGATAAAGTGTTTGGGGGGGAAAAAAAAAAGCACAATTGGTGTTCCTCCCTAGAACAGATATATATCACCAGCTGCACCCAAAGAACTCGGTAAAACCACTTTTCAACTTTTCAATAAAAAAAAAAAAAAAAAAACCAAGGTTAATAACACAGAAAAAACATAATCTGTCACTATTGACAGTTTTGGTAGTTTAGAAGCATACGATCAAGTCTTAAACTTTAGTATCTGAGTGTTCACGAAGTGTATAGGGAACTGTGTTTATTAAAACAATCTAATTCTCGTGGTCTTGACAATATCGACAATAACATTTTTAAAATATCAGCACCTATGTTATCCGAGCATATCATATACATTCACACCTTTTGCATCGAAAAATGGTACCGTCCACAAGTTCTTGAGGAAGTCAAAGTAGTGCCAGTTTTTAAATCAGGTGATCCAAATGGTCCATCAAACAATAAACCAGTATCTATTCTATGTACTCTATTTAAGCCTCTCGAAAGGCATCTAAGCGAAATATCAAGTCCTGTTTTTTTTAATATTTATCATTTTATCCAAACAAAAGCGGATTTAGAAAGAATCATCCCTATCAAACTGTACTAACAAGCCCAGTTGAACAATAGCATTTAAATACTATCACCGATCTTTCCATAGGAGTACTTTTTTATTGATTTTGCCAAGGCCTTTGATGTTATTGACCGCAATCTTCATTGAAAAAAAATCTTTTCGTCGTATACGGCGTATTCAATAAATCCATCAAATTTGTAGCGTCCTTATTACATTGCAGAAAACAATGGAATCCTTCAAGGATTAGTCCTCGGTTCAGTTCTGTTTTCCTGTTATATTAACGATCTATTAATGATAATTCATCCTCATGCCAACTAATTTGCCGACGATACAACTAATCACAATAAAAGGTAAAAAGTAAGAACAATGACACACTGGGACATGCAAAAAATACAACAAAAAAAGACCTGTTGAATAGTCAGAACTTTATTACCACGGCCCTTCATTCCCTAAAACCCAAATTCATGTTTCAATGTGACGAAAACGTCAAAACACTGAATATATAAATCACCGGGTTGAAATTACCTGATCACATTTTAGAGGTAACTGATTTCCGCAAACTCCTTGGTCTCACAATGATGATAACTTTCCTTGGTTTGATCATGTTTCTACCTGGAATCTCTTAAAAAAACTTATACTTGTTAACTTGTTCCTTCCCTACACATTACTGACTATTTTAAAAAAAAAAAACTTAATATCTCTCACTTATCGTGGAATGTCATTAAGATTAAGTTACTTTTGTGTACCAAATCATGAAGAAACCTAGCACCCACTTATCTAAGTGTCAATTTCCCACGAATACCTAACTGTCCAGATTTTTCCGCTTGAATTCTCTTTCGCAACGAATAGACAGACTCATCCCCCGTCCTAAAATTGATCTTTGTGGTCTTGTTTCTTACCCTATTCGGGGCTGTACAATTACTTGAAATATGAAGAATTCATCTCTTTTCAAGGCTCATATCACAAATATGTAAGTGGCAAAGCTGTAATTAAAGTTTATCTTTGTGTAATCTGAAGGAGTTCTCATCTCGGTGTTTTTGTTATTGATTGTTGCTCTGCTGTCAAACTGCCCCCCACCCCCACACCACACCCGTTCTTTGCCCGCCCTATGAGCTGAAAGTAATTTATTTTTAGTGTCGATGTTTATGTATATCTATCTTGTCTGATAAACTCATGTTTGTTCATTTTTGCTTTCCTTTAGTATGATTAACATTGCCTTCAGAATTGTGTAATTTCTTCGTCTCTTGTAGGCGGGTGACGGGTTGAGGTATGGGGAGGGGGGGGGGTGGAGGGGGGGGGGAAGGTGGGACTGTGGGCAGATATGGATAAGTGAAAGAAGGTCTTCTTCAAGCGAGGAAGGTTTCCAAAGTGATTAATATCTTTCCTTTACCCTCATGCCCCCCTGACCCCCCCCCCCCCCCCCACCCCCCACCCCCGATTTGTGACTGCAATGTCACCAACGCTGTGGCTTATTTATCCAATTTTACCATCAAATAAAATATGTTTGTATTTGTACTTCTGTAATAGTCCCCTCAGAGAAAAAATCTATCATATCTTTATTTATCCGGTATCTTATCTATCATTTGAAACTATATACTTATCATTCATACCTCTTTTGTCCTCTGTCCTGTACTGTTTTCTCCCTCTTTCTCTTCCCCTGTCTGTCCAGTATTCCTGTCGCTCTCTACCTCTCTCTCTCCCTCCTCCTCTCTCTCTCCTCTCTCTGTGTGTTGGTGTGTGTGTGTGTGTACAGACACATAAATACAATATGGAACAACAAACTACATGCATTCCTACATGCAGTGTACATACATACGTACATACACACATCCAATGACAACGCACGCATGCGCACACCCACAACAACCACGCCCCGGAGATAGCAGAGAGAGATAAAGAGTAGATAGAGAGAGGGAAGAGAGGAGAGAGAGACAGAGCGCCTATTCATCTTGCCTTCCTCTCCACTCTCCAACCCAGACAATACAGCAAACAAACATATGGCGCGTGCACACTCTACTCCTCTCTCGTCTCTCTCTCTTCTCTCAACAACTCACACCCACACCCCACCCACACACACACACCACACACACACACACACACACATATCACACGCCACAAACACCACACACACACACACACACACCGCACACAAACACCCAACACACACACACACACAACACAATCCACACACATACACCTCACACACAACGCACTCACCCACCACCACACACACAATCGCGCCACCTACAACACACATCTATGCACACAACACCACACACACACACACACACCACAACACAACACAAACACACACAATAGGTTGTATATTGTTTCTTCAAAATCATTCTAATCAATGATAGTTTTGTTAGATGCTTGAACGTTAGTTCCATTGCACTGTGTATTTGATTGTGTATTTCTACGTATGCAATTGCTGCTTCGTGTTTTTCTTTTTTTTCTTCATTATTGTATTAAAAATGATTGCTTTTTGTGAATGCCGGGATGAAAGAAGAAGCTGTAAAGCTTATTCCTTTGACCCTCTATAAAGATAATTTAAACTTGACCCACTCACACACACACACCACACAAACACACACACACACCCACACAACCAACCAACCACACAACACAAAAACAAACACACACACGAGCTCGCGCAGCGCGCGGAGCGCAGCGCACGCAAGGCAATACAAGAAACTAGTACGCCACGGGCGAGGCACGCACACGCAATGAACACACACACGAACACACACACACACTCTCTTACTCCCTCTCTCTCCGTCATCTCTCGCGTCACTCACCCACAACCCACACACACAAACACACACACACCACAACCACACACACACAACACACCACCACAAACGCACAAGAAAACAAAACAACCACACACACAACACACACACAAACACAACACCCACACACTTTGTCAAGACTGTGCCAACGTGTCCAACGTTCTTCGACAACAACAAGCTGGCAAACAAGCCCCCAGACATACAGGCATACCAATATGATGTTGTGCGAGATACATACTCCCGTCTCTCATACCACACACACGCGCGCGCGCGCGCCGCGCTCATTCGCACCAAATATCACACACGCCACGCACGCACGCACGTCCTGCATCACGCATATAACGCACAGCACGCACGCGCCAACACAACAAAACACGACACACAACACACGGCACACCAGGCACAACACACCCACACACACCCCACACAAACACACACACACACACACACATATTGATAACGAAGAAGTTATATTCCAGCATGTTCACATGGCAGGGTCAAAACATTCGAATCTGCTTCACTTTCATGTTGTTGCCCTTTCCCGGTCAGGACCTACAAAGAGTAACTGAGCGACTAGTTTCATGTACGAATGGCGAGAAAAGCTTTCCAGAGTTTTCGCGAATGGACCTAGGACTGCCATACCGGTTAATATCTGCAAATGATCAGACACAATGACAAAAAAAGCTAGGATTAAGTTTACAGAAAAATCCTGCGTCCATTTGAATGAGTTTTCTGTCTTTCCACTTATCAGCCTCATCGTTGTCTACTACAAGGCATGTCAATGTTGCTTGTTAGGTCGAGGAGGTCAATCCCCGCCACTATTTCTAACTAAGTTATCACTGTACCCCAGCTTACTTTTGTCCTGCGCAGCTGAATTTATT
>JADBJO010002786.1:10000-13011 GCA_016801955.1 Conus betulinus | reverse complement strand
TCAAACATCATGATCAAACATCATCATCAAAAAACATCATCATCAAACATCATCATCAAACATCATCATCAAACATCATCATCAAAACATCATCATCAAACATCATCATCATCATCATCATCAAACATCATCATCATCAACATCATCATCAAAACATCATCATCAAACATCATCATCAAATCATCATCATCAAACATCATCATCAAAATCATCATCAAACATCATCATCATCATCATCATCATCAAACATCATCATCAAACATCATCATCAAACATCATCATCAAACAAACATCATCATCAAACATCATCATCAAACATCATCATCAAAACATCATCATGATCAAACATCATCAAAAACATCATCATCATCATCATCATCATCAAACATCATCATCAAACATCATGATCAAACATCATCATCAAACATCATCATCAAACATCATCATCAAACATCATCATCAAACATCATCATCATCATCATCAATCATCATCAAATCATCATCAAACATCATCATCAAACATCATCATCAAACATCAAACATCATCATCAAACATCATCATCAAACATCATCATCAAACATCATCATCAAACATCATCATCAAACAAACATCATCATCAAACATCATCATCAACATCATCATCAAACATCATCATCATCAAACATCATCATCAAACATCATCATCAAATCATCATCAAACAAACATCATCAAAAACATCATCATCAAACATCATCATCAAAAATCATCATCAAACATCATCATCAAACATCATCATCAAACATCATCATCAAACATCATCATCAAACATCATCATCATCATCAAATCATCATCAAATCATCATCATCATCATCATCATCAAACATCATCAAAAATCATCATCAAACATCATCATCATCAAATCATCATCAAACATCATCATCAAAACATCATCATCAAAAATCATCATCAAAACATCATCATCATCAAATCATCATCAAACATCAACATCATCAAACATCATCATCAAACATCATCATCAAACATCATCATCAAACATCATCATCATCATCATCATCATCAAACATCATCATCAATCAACATCATCATCAAACATCATCAAAAACATCATCATCAAACATCATCATCAAACATCATCATGATCAAACATCATCATCAAACATCATCATCAAACATCATCATCAAACATCATCATCAAAATCATCATCAAACATCATCATCATCAAATCATCATCAAACATCATCATCAAACATCATCATCAAAACATCATCATCAAAATCATCATCATCAAACATCATCATCAAACATCATCATCAAACATCATCATCAAACATCATCATCAAACATCATCATCAATCATCATCATCATCAAAATCATCATCATCATCATCATCATCAAACATCATCATCAAACATCATCATCAAACATCATCACATCATGATCAAACATCATCATCAAACATCATCATCAAACATCATCATCAAACATCATCATCAAATCATCATCAATCATCATCATCAACATCATCATCAAACATCATCATCAAAATCATCATCATCATCAAACATCATCATCAAACATCATCATCAAACATCATCATCAAAAACATCATCATCAAACATCATCATCAAACATCATCATCAAACATCATCAAACATCATCATCAAACATCATCATCAAACATCATCATCAAACATCATCAAAAAAACATCATCATCAACATCATCATCAAACATCATCAAACATCATCATCAAACATCATCATCAAACATCATCATCAAACAATCATCATCAATCATCATCATCATCATCATCATCATCAAACATCATCATCATCATCATCATCATCAAAACATCATGATCAAACATCATCATCAACATCATCATCAAATCATCAATCAAAAATCATCATCAAATCATCATCATCATCACATCATCATCAAACATCATCAACACATCATCAAACATCATCATCAACATCAACATCATCATCATCAAGCATCATCATCATCATCAATCATCATCATCATCATCATCATCAAATCAACATCATCATCAAACATCATCATCATCAACATCATCATCAAACATCATCATCAAACATCATCATCAAACATCATCATCATCAATCATCATCATCATCATCATCAAACATCATCATCAAACATCATCATCAAACATCATCATCATCATCATCATCAAACATCATCATCAAATCATCATCAAACATCATCATCATCAACATCATCATCAAACATCATCATCAAACATCATCATCATCAATCATCATCAATCATCATCATCATCAAACATCATCATCAAACATCATCATCAAACATCATCATCAAATCAAATCATCATCAAACATCAATCAACATCATCATCATCATCAAACATCATCATCAAACATCATCATCATCAAATCAAACATCATCATCAAACATCATCATCAAAACATCATCATCAAAACATCATCAAACATCATCATCAAAATCATCATCATCACATCATCATCATCAAACATCATCATCAAACATCATCATCAAACATCATCAAAATCATCATCAAATCATCATCATCATCACATCATCATCAAATCAAATCATCATCAAATCATCATCATCAACATCATCATCAAACATCATCATCATCACATCATCATCATCATCATCATCATCATCATCATCATCATCATCAACATCATCATCAAACATCATCATCAAATCAACATCATCAAACATCATCAAACATCATCATCAAACATCATCATCAAATCATCATCATCAAACATCATCATCAAACATCATCATCAAACATCATCATCAAACATCATCATCAAACATCATCATCATCACATCATCAAAACAATCATCATCATCAAAAAACATCATCATCAACATCATCATCATCAAACATCATCATCAAACATCATCATCAAACATCATCATCAAACATCATCATCATCATCATCATCATCAAAATCATCATCAAACATCATCAAACATCATC
>JADBJO010002785.1:257500-265000 GCA_016801955.1 Conus betulinus | reverse complement strand
GGCATCCAAGGCAACAATTACAATACACGCAATACGGCGCAGTGCAGTGCAACGCAGTGCAGTGCAGTACAGTACAGTACAGTGCAGTATGAACAGGGCAAAACATTTGCCGAGACTCAAGCCTTGGCATATAAGCAATATAACTGGAAGAACCTCATGAACTGCTCGGCAATGACGCGCCCCAGTGACTAATCAGGGAGCAACAGCAGTAACAGAAGAGCAGCAGCAGCAGCAGCAGCAGCAGCAGCAGCAGCAGCAGCAGCAGAAGAAGAAGAAAGAGAAGAAGACAGAAGAAAAGAAGAAGAGAAAGAAAAGAAGGAAAGAGGATGGCGAAGGATGGCGAAAGAACCAGAACAAGAAGAACAAGATGAGGAACAAGAAGAGCAAAGGAACAATGAAAATACAGTGCAATACAACACAACACTACACACTGAAATACGCAACGCAGTCTCATAGGCAAAGAAGTGACAAACCAAAACAAGCAAACAAGCAAACAAACACAACAAACAAATGAACAGACAAACCGCGTTACTGCTCTCGTAAATGTGGCACGCCGCTTACCCAACCATCGTCAGAGAATGTTCCCAAGACTGCCAACAACAGCAGGCAACGCTGACGTCAGTCGCCGACGGCCATTTCCGCAACAGATGTCTTTTCCAGCACCAAACGTTAATTTCCTTTTCCTTTTCGTTGCTAGTGTTGCTCCTGATGAAAACAATGACTTAACACGCGAAAGTCTCTCTCTCTCTCTCTCTCTCTCTCTCTCTCTCTCTCTCTCTCTCTCTCTCTCTCTCTCTCTCTCTCTCTCTCTCTCGTAAGAAAGAAAGAAAGAAAGAAAGAGAATTAAGAAAAAAAAAGAAAGAAACAGAAAGACTGAAAGAAGGGAGAAACAATGAAAGAATCAACGACAAAAGCAACGAAAGAAATCATTTAAGTAAAAGTGGGGAAGAAAAACAAAAATTCTGTGAAACAGCCAAAGAACGGAAGAAACAATTGATGAAAAAAGGGAAGAGATGAAACACCTAGCAAAGAAAAGAACGAATGACGGAAAAAGAATGAAAAAAAGTTACAGAGGAACGAAGCAAAAACTGCAATGGGAAAAGGAAAGAAACAAAAACAAAAAGAAGATAATGAAGTGAGCAAGGAAAGTAAGAACCACTGGTAGAAACGAAGACTCGTTATAGAAAAAAGGGAAAAAAATAACTGAAAGAAGCAAAGAAATCATAGAAATGAAGAGTCAGTGGTGAGGGATGAAAATCAATGGGGTGGGGGAGAAGGAAAGAATGAATGCACCCAACAACAACAAAAAGTCAATGAAGGAAGGAAGACATGCATTTAAAAACTTACAAGAAAAAGAAAAATATCAATGAAACGAGGAGAGAAGGAAACAGACGAGAAGAAAAACAAAAGCAGGAAGAACAGCAGGAAAGAAAACTGAAAACCAGCAACACACAAACAAACAAGCAAACAAATGGGAGTGTGTTAGATGTCAAGGCACCGAAAGGTCATTCGCCATGAAGCCAACTCCTAATCCCGTCTCATGGGAGGCCTTGTTTTTACAGGGGGGGGGGGGGGGGGGGGGGGAGGGGGGGGGGGGGGGAGAGAGAGAGGGGAGAGAGAGAGAGAGAGAGAGAGAGAGAGAGAGAGAGAGAGAGAGAGAGAGAGAGAGAGAGAGAGAGAGAGAGAGAGAGAGAGAGAGAGAGAGAGAGAGAGAGAGAGAGAGAGAGACTGAGAGAGCGTGGATGGGAGGGAACGGGTGAAGAGGGGTACATAGATGGAAGCAAGAGAGAAAACAAAGGAGAAAGATATACATAGACAGACAGACAAAACGACAAAGGCGGCAAATTCACTCAAACTGTGATCATGATTTCATGCATTGGCCGAGTTAGTTATATGAAGCAAGCATCTAGTGTGCTTAGGTCAGACATCCGCCGAGTCGTAGGCACGAGACCCACGACGAGACAAGAAAAAAAAAAGACGAAAAAAGGAACAGAAAGAAATCACAAGATCAATCAGAGCAAATGATTATTACCTCACAACGTGATCTTCATCAACCTCTCTCATACTTCACAATGGACATATTAAATGGTCTTTTTTATGATAAACAGCCCACCCCCCACCTCCACAACTCTGTCTGTCTGTCTGTCTGTCTGTCTGTCTGTCTCTCTCTCTCTCTCTCTCTCTCTCTCTCTCTCTCTCTCTCTCTCTCTCTCTCTCCTCACACACACACACACACACACACACACACACACACACACACACACACACACACACACACACACACACACCTATCTGTATGTGTTCGCATGTTCTCAGTGGAAGACAAAGAATAGAAAAAAGGAAGCATCCACAAAAGAAATATAAAGAACCAATGAAGGAAGGAAATAAAGGACCAATGAAGGAAGGAATAGAGGACGGATCAACGAAAGAAGGAAGGGATATCCATTAAAAATGATCAGGAAAAAGTCAATGAGACGAGCGAGCAGAAAAAAAAAAAAAAAAAAGAGGAGGAAAAAACAAACCAGGAAGGAAAGCAGGAAAGAAAAGAAAACAAAACAAAAAGGTGTGTAGAGTCAGGGTGGTCAGCTCCAGTGTTCAATAATGCAAGCATTGTCAGCCACATGACTGCTGACACTGGCTAGCACTTGTACAAGCATAAAGTATACAAATATATGTTAATGTGTGTATGTACGTACGTATGTATGTATGTATGTATGTATGTATGTATGTATGTACGTACGTACGTACGTACGTACGTATGTATGTATGTATGTATGCATGCATGCATGCATGCATGCATGTATGTATGTATGTATGTATGTATGTATGTATGTATGTATGTATGTATGTATGCATGAATGCATGCATGCATGCTGGCGCTCGGGGAGGAGATCTCATGCAGATGAAGGCAAATAAAGCCGAAAATTTTAACTATAAACATATCAGCTTCTTGCCCTTGTTGCTCTCTCTCTTTTGGACATCTCTCTCTCTCTCTCTCTCTCTCTCTCTCTCTCTCTCTCTCTCTCTCTCTCTCTCTCTCTCTCTCTCTCTGTATGTGTGTGTGTGTGTGTGTGTGTGTGTGTGTGTGTGTGTGTGTGTGTGTGTGTGTGTGTGTGTGTGTAGATGACACAAAAGCAAGACTCTAAAGAGCAAGAAAGGAAGCAGATTCTAAAACCGCGTCCCCAACACGCACTAGTGTACAGGAACATCAAGCAGAGAAGGGAAGAAATGGAGAGAAATGGCTTGTCAACGAAAGTTTTATTATTAAAGCAAAGATGAAAGGAGGCAGACCACAAGGCATCGTTTTGTACACTGAAGACGCTAACAAGATGAAAGCAACCTAGTGATACAGATATCGCCAACAAGAATGCTTCCTTCCCTCCTTAGAGCACAAGCAAGCAGAAGTAATTGAAAGACGGACAGAGTGCTGAAAAGAACTCTACAACTAAGAGCGAAAAGCAGACACACCAGAATACTGGGTCATATTATTGACACCAGCAGTGAAATAGGGGACGCTCCGATTCTGGAGGGATGGGTAATGTGCCGTAAGAACTACTGAAACATGGGAAAGGGGCAGAAGTTATTAGGGCCCTGACAACGACTATACTATTAAATGGAATGGGAAACAGAACAGTGGCTAAAAGAAGGGGCACGATACATCACTCTCTCAGAGTTATATAACAATAACTCCAGGCTGTCTTGACATTGATGCTGAATTTCTGGTTTTATGCTGCAGGCATTTATTTTTTAATTTTACTCAAAGAAGCAAGAGATCCGTTTAACAAATGTTAAGGATACAGCATTTATGAAGACTGGAACATCCACTGGTTTATGCACATGATGAGATTCTGACGGTTCAGCAGGTTCATGATGTGTCTGCTCAAGAAAAAGAAACAATCGACACACACAAAAAAAGCAAAACCTAAAAAAGTGTACACTGTCAGTTTATTCAGCCACAAATGTAAAGGTAATTTTGCATTCCTTTTTAACTGACACGACGAAAATACAGAAGAAGCCCTTTACAGATCAACAGGCAGGATGCAAGCCAAAAAAAAAAATCCCATCTTAACAGATCTTCAGCATCAGGAAGATGGTATAGAAGCAACTTCCACAGCAACACCCATATTTCCTCTGATTCTAAGACAGCCTTTGACAGTGTCTGCTAGACAGTTTTGTGACGGGTTATGAGAAATTTGGAACTTTGACAGCAGCCTCATCCAAGTCAGAGTAACACTTGACAAAGATTCGAAAGGTGCTATTCTGAGATACTTCACGGAGATTTCCACGAAACAAACAGAACAAACAAACGGGAGTACACCAAAGGTGCCTCCTTTCTCTCCTATTCTGTTTATTCTTTTCGTTGTTTGCTGGTAGAATTAAACGCGCAAACCTTTCTGGATCTGAATCTCAATATTCTATATAGCCATCGCAGGACAGCCTCTGTACAACTGTGTGTTCTGCTGATGATCTTTTGGGAGGGAGAATGGCAGAAATCCAGACTGAAAAAAAAAAAGCATCGAGTCTATTTAGAATAGACGCCGACTCCAAATCCAAAGTTAAACAGTTGTAGGCATTATCGAGCAGTCAAACATTGCAGCACCAAATGGACAGAGATTGGAATGAGCAGACGACGACTTCCACCATATGGGTTCATTCTGTGCAGTTCAAAAAAAGAACGTCTCAGACAATGGTCATTCTGGCTATGCCTGTCGTGACAAAACTCAGCATTTGCAGGATCCATTAGCTTTATGGTGACAATGTATTCTACCAGTCTGTGGTGATACCCACCCTTCTCTATGGGTGCTGAAGATAGACACTGACAGGAGACCCTACAACGAAAGGACTGGGGCATTCCAGAATAAACTGTGTTGCTTTGAACGAATTTTAGATTCTAGATTCCCATCTTATAGAAAGAACACACGTTTCGGCATTTTTTTTACCACCATGAGAAGCACGAGAGAGAGAGAGAGAGAGAGAGAGAGAGAGAGAGAGAGAGCGGTGGGGAGGGGGGGGGTTATTAGAAAAGAGTGAGAGAGGGGAGGACAGAGCGAGGGGACGATAGGTTCGGGGAGAGATGAACTTTTGAAAAGTAACTAAATCAAATCTAATTCACACAAAAGCCATTGCCTCTTGTAAGGGTGTGTACACATCCATATTAGACATTGCCAGTTACATAGAAAGTCGCACACATAGAATGCCACTCACAAAACATCAACAGTGCATTGAATATCCGGTGATAACTGCGAAATGAGATGGGTCTACCACAATGTTACTTCAACGATGTAAACTATAAAGCAATTCATTCAATGGCCACAGTTATAACATCGAGATGTGTTTTTAAAGGCATTTGAAATGACACTAGAATGTTCTTATAGTATATCATATTTGTTCGTGAAAAGGCAATGTCAGAGATAACAAATACTTTCACTCGTAGTACACCAAATGTTAAAGATATATGTGGAGATCTAAACAACAGAGTCTAAACAACAGAAAGAAAAACTTTATCTTCAAAAGCTTTTCTGCTCAACGAAAAAATACGTCATATTCCTGTGTTTGATAATGTCTGTAACTACGTACTGCTATATGCGATACGCCTAAATCTAAATCTAGTCAATGTATTTTTGACATGCCTTGTGATACTTAGTTCAGCAATTATCTTAAATCTTCCCTTCCCGAGAAACTAAACCTGGAGAGGAGAGAGAGAGAGAGAGAGAGAGAGAGAGAGAGAGAGAGAGAGAGAGACCGGGGTGGTGGGAGAGTAGGGATAGGAGGGGGTGGAAGGGAGGGTGATTGAGTAATATGAATTCGGGGTCATGCCATCGATATGTCCACGTTGACTGTCAACCTGGTCTTTTTTATTCTAGCATCGTCAGGGACAGGTCAGACTGTCACAAGCTCTAGCTTGTCAAGGGCGAATTAATTCTTAAACACACACACACACACACACACACACACACACACACCACACACACACACACACACACACACAGCAATGCAAAAACATAAAGAAGAAAAAGTAAAAGAAAGAAAAAGACAGAAAAAAAAAGGAAAGAGAATAAGTACAGCGCAGGAAGTCGAGACACGATTTATGCACGCGTCTCAAAGAGGTCGACATCTCGTAGAAATCAGAAGCTGGCCAAAATCTCTCTCTCCTCTGTGTGTCTCTCTGTCTGTCTGTCTGTCTGTCTGTCTGTCTGTCTCTCTCTCCTCTCTCTCTCTCTCTCTCTCTCTCTCTCTCTCTCGCGCGCGGCGCGCGCGCGCGCGCGCGCGTGCACACAACACACACACACACACACACACACACACACACACACACACACACACACACACACACACACACACAAAAGCACTTTCATGTGCACACACACACACACACCACACACACCACACACACACACACACACACAACACACACACACACACACACACAAAAGCACTTTCATGTGGACACACACACACACACACACACACACACACACACACCACACACACACACACACACACACACATTTACTTCCCTGTGTGTATTCCAGTGTGTGCCTGGCAAACATAAATGGTGTTTGTGGATGCGTGTATAACGCGGATATTGAAGGTGCGCAGTCTTGTATGCCTGTGTGTTCAGGCCTGCTTATCTTCCAGTTTGCCAACGGAAAGACTGCTATTATAAAATGCGGATGACTGACCTTGAGAAGGATGGGATGAAAGGGGGGAATGCTGAAAATGGGGAGGGAGGTGTGTGTTGGGGAGAGTCTACCCCCCCCTCTCTCCACTCTCTCTCTCTCTCTCTCTCTCTCTCTCTCTCTCTCTCTCTCTCTCTCTCTCTCTCTCTCTCTCTCTCTCTCTCTCTCTCTCTCTCTCTTGGCATAAGTGTATCCCGCTTATCTGACGGAGATGAGGACATGCGCTATATTCTTCAGGGACTGAGAGGGAGCGAGGAAGGATAGGCGTGGGGCGGTGGGGGGGGGGGGGGGGGGGGGTAAGGAAGGGGGGTTATTGGGGGGAGTGTGGGTGGGATGTGGGTGGCTTGGAGGCAGAGTGGTCGGAGGAGTGGCCCAGGGGGCGGGCAGGCGTAGGAGTGGGAGTGGGTGGGCGGGCTAATCTGGAGCTGGGGAGTGGAGGTGGGGGTGGAGTTGGGGACAGAGAAGGCCAGGTCTGGGAAAAGGGTGGAGGCAACTGCAATTGTACAGCACACGCACCGGTCAGCTTCTGCAATTAGAGGACTACCCGGCATGTTAGAAGTGTAATATGTATAGCACGTGAGGGCATAAGAATGGATTTATCATCTTCATTAGCAGTCGTTACCCATCGTTGACTTCTTTGTATTCATCATTTTCATTGTCGTCGTCGTCGTCGTCGCCATTTCGTCGATGTTGCTGTTGTCATCACCGTCGTCGTACTCATTATAATTTTCAATGAAGCTGTTATTTTATTTTCCTTGATCAGTACTTTTTCTTTCTTTTTGCTTTTTTTTTTTTTTTTTTTTTGTTCTGGGTAAAGCAA
>JADBJO010002785.1:250000-255000 GCA_016801955.1 Conus betulinus | reverse complement strand
TGATAGATACATGCATGTATGCATGCATGCATGCACGCATACATACATGCATACATACATACATGCATGCATACATACATACATACATACATACATACATACATACATACATACATACATACATACATACATACATACATACACACACACACATACATACATACACACACACATACATACATACATACATACATACATACATACATACATACATACATACATACATACATACATACATACATACATACATACATACATACATACATACATATATACATACATAGGAAAGGAAAATATCGAAAGGGAAGAAGCCAAAAAATGGGAAGAATATAAAATCAAAGATTAGAGAAAGCAAGGGCAGATCGGAAAAAAATAAATTGCAGAAGGACAGTAAAATCTGAAAAAAGAAGGGAAGACATGATAGAAAGATAGAGAAGAAAAAAAAAAAAACCAGATTCATCGAAAGAACGAAAAAAATCACAGAAATGAAGAATAATTTCTGATAGAGAAAAAAAAAATGGAAAAGAAAGAGAAAGAAAGAAAAGAAAGGATGTATCAACAAATGACGTAGGCAAAGGAAGAAAGAAGGAAAAGAAAAAGAAGAATGAATGAAAGAATGAATGAAAGAAAAAAAGAAAAAAAAAAGAAAAGAAGAAAAAGAAAGAAAGAAAGAAAGAAAGAAAGAAGAAAGAAAAAAAAGAAAGAAGAAAGAAAAGAAAGAAAGAAAAAAAAGAAAGAAAGAAAGAAAACAAAAGAAGGAAGAGATCAATTAAAAAAATGGAAAGTTGAAAATATCAATGAAACGAGGAGAGAAAGAAAAGCAAGAAAAGTAAGAAGAGCGGGAAGAAGAGAAGGAAAGAAAAAAACTAAAAACCAGCAAACACAAACAAACAAGCAAATGATGGGGTGTGTTTGAAATGTCAAGGCACCGAAAGGTCATTTGCTATGATGCCAACTCCTAATCCCGTCTCCTGGGAGGTCTTGTTTTTACAGAAGGAAAAGAGAAGAAGAGAAGCAAAGGGAGAGAGAGAGAGAGAGAGAGAGAGAGAGAGAGAGAGAGAGAGAGAGAGAGAGAGAGAGAGAGAGAGAGAGAGAGAGGGGGAGGGGTAGACACAGAGGGAAGCACGAGAGAAACAATGCCGGGGGTAGACATAGACAGAAAAAGAGACAAAGGCAGCAAATTCACGCTCAAACTGGGATTATGAGTTTATGCTGGGCAGGTCACGTAGTTCGCATGCCAGACAATCGGCTGCCAAAGAAACTATTGTTTGGCGAACTGCAACAGGGCAAACTCTCTCATGCAGGCCAGAGGAAGCGTTTCAAAGACAGCCTCAAATTCTCACTGAAGGCTTCAACATCAGCCACACAACATGGGAGCAGACTGCCCAGGACAGACGGGTGGCGATCAGCTGTCCGCAAAGGTGCAGAGACCTGTGAAAGCAACAGAATTGCTGCAGCTGAGCAGCGCAGGATGATCAGAAAGACCAGCGTCAACAGATCTCCAGCAGCTGCCACCATCCCCTGTCCGTACTGTGACAGATCTTTCCGGGCGCAGATCGGCCTGACCAGCCATCTACGCACTCACCCCCGATCCCAGGATGACTAGATGGTCTTCGTCGTCTCGACGGACAACAAATATGAGTTTACGCATAGGCCGAGTTGGTTATACCGAACAATCTCAATTGTTTCACCATTTTCCTTGTGTCTAAACGCTCACGCATATTTCTCAAGTGATCAAAATAATTATTATGCTTGCAGAAAAAAAGAAAAAATTCCCCATTAAGTTGTCGTCGTTTGAGATAAAAGGAAAGTAATCCGAAACCGACTTACATATTCAAAAAAAAAAAAAAAAAAAAAAAAGTGGGGAGGTGCAACAAGATCCATCAGATTTAAACAGATCTGAAGCTTATAAGAAGATAATCTTCATTAAACTGTTAATACCTCACAATGGACACATTAAATATTGTTCTGTATGACGAACACTATCCCAATCCCCACCTCCACTCAGTCTATCTTTCTCTGTAAATAGATAGACAGATAGATAGATAAAACAAATAAATAATGGGACAAACAAGTGCAGGCTAATAATTATCTCCCCCCCCCCCCCCCCCCCCCCTCTCTATCTCTCTCTCTTTACACACACACACACACACACACACACACACACACACACACACACACACACACACTCACACACACACACACGTGCGCTGTCGCGCACACACACACACACACACACACACACACACACACACACACACACACACACACACACACACACCCCTAACTCTGGTAAGCGTGTGTGTGTGTGTGTGTGTGTGTGTGTGTGTGTGTGTGTGTGTGTGTGTGTGTGTGTGTGTGTGTATAACAAGTAAGTAGGAGTGGGTGAGAGAAGCGGGGGGGGGGGGGGGGGGGGTGCATGCTGACAATTCCTCCATCATTACAACAATGACTTCGCCAAGAAGAAAACTAAGGAAAAAAAAAAAAAAAAAAGGGGGAGCATGAGGGGGGGGGGGGGGGGGGGGGGGGGGGGGGGGGGGGTTAAAGCAAAGAAATGGGGATAAACAAGAACGGTAAATCATTTCTTTTTTTTTTATATAACTCATTAACAACATGTGAGGGCCATCGCATTCCAACTTGAAAACATTCATTATGCCCTAGCCTGAGAGAGTCTTCGTCTCCTGATTCAAACTCATCGCTGGAACAGGACTGATTCTGTATGCCCTCCCGTAGCGTCCGTAGCGTTATACCTCAGTCTATCATTTTGTGGTACTCTCATCACCAAAAAGATCTAGAAACAGAATCCAATGGCACCCAAAAGTAGACACTGAAGAATAGAAATTGGCAATGAAAAGAAAACATTGTAAGGAAAGAAGCTGCTGAAGAGACAAATACACAAGGCAACTACAGAATGATACATATTTGGGGAAATTTTGAGCCTGTGTTTGAGGAATAATTTAAAGGATACAAGGTCAAAATGTGCCAACAGTCAGAGTGGTCAGCTCTACTCTTTCACATATGGGTCGGAGGAGTGGTTCCCATCCTCTTACCAATACAAAGATGAAATATGTCAAGAAAAGAAAAATGCAGCATTTGTTCAAACCCTGTCTTGCAAACAAATTACCACATGAAAGTGAACACATTAAATTCTGCTGGTAATATTAAGAGTCCATAGAAAAGCAATGACATCACCGGTTTGGGGTCAAATGGGGAGATCCCCGATTACTTTTAAAGTAATAACCCAGACTATCGCATTCTGGGTACACATATTACAATCAGACCAAGACTCTTATCAACAGCAGATTTATCAGTCTATGATTTCTAAGGACACCAAAGAAAGCAAATGGACGACGTTTATACGACAAACCTTGTCAACGATAGGATTACAGCACGTCTGGGAAAAAACAGGGTACATTTAGTGTGACTCGCCTGAAGTTTCTAATCAATGCGAAGCTGGAAACGTTTTATGTTGACTTCTGGAAGAAACAAAAGAACGAAAGCACACCCAAGCTCAAATGTTTATGTCACATTTGCTACCGAATACGAACAGGCGGCTTATATGGAGCAACGCATTGACACAGATTGCAGACGAGCATTACTAGATTACGAATAAAATAAGCGCCCATGAACTCCAAATTGAGAGGGGCCGTTATACCAACACTAACAGATAACACAGATTATGCACGACATGCCACGTTGTTGAGGACGAACTGCATTTTCTCCATGACTGCAGATTATTTGACCAACACAACGTTATGACCTGATGACAAGGATCACAAAAACAGATGTTCCACCACAGATTAAAATGACAAAACCCTCGGAGTTCATGTTATTAGACTGCTTCCAACCTGTGCTTGCCCAGTATATCCTGTTATGCTTTTCTCTCCGGAGGCAGAAAATTGAATCAGACTCTGATACACACAATGCTTTTTCTTTCTGCTACTAATATTGTGTTGCAAGATGTGACGATGTTGGAATTAGTTTAACTGCATGTCTTTACTTGATCATCTGTGCCCCACAGAACCTCTGGTTTTCATATGGCAATAAAACATTTTCTTGTCCTTGTTCTTGTTTCAATAACCCGAGCATTGTCAGTCATATGAGTGCTGACAGGGGCTATATATATAAAGAATACATAGACATATATATACCCTGATGAGTCCGATCCAGCGGACGAAAGGCCTAGGAGCAGGCAATACAAATAGATCTGCCTTCAGAAGGGTTACGACGGTTCCCTCAGGCAGCTAGTGAAGGGTTTCTCATATTTATAATATATTTCCCCTGTTTTCTTCATCTTCATTTTTTTTTTTCTCTAAAAGTTCAAATCTTTGCACAGTCATTATTATAATGACTGAAGAATTGTTAGCCTGCACTTGTTTTCCCCCACTACTTAATTGTTCACCATTACATTGTTTGGTCAATCAGTGGGAGATTGCATCTCTTAGGAGATCCAAGTAAAGGTTGTCCTGCACAATTCTTAGCCACTGACATTGCTTGAGTTATTGAACAGCAGAGCTGACCACTCAGACTGTTCCATATCTTTTGATCTCCCTTGCATCCTTGAATGGATCCTCAGGCATAGGCTCAAAGATTGTCCCCTACCTTTTATACTGTTTGCATCATGCTTTTAGTTTTTCAGTAACTTTTTTTCCTCTCCACACTTTTCGTTTTATTCTATTTTACTATCCTTCGCTGGCCTTTGCTGGGGCTTTGGGGGTGGTGTTGGTTTCTTTTTTGAACCCCTTGGTGGTGAGAACACCGCAGAATTATGGACTGGTGGTGTGTCTCTATTTGACACCAGGAGCGCAGACAAGTCAGCCATGTCTCTCCCTGATGAGTCCGATCCAGCGGACGAAAGGCCTAGGGGCAGGCAATACAAATAGATCTGCCTTCAGAAAGCAGCAATAGCAGGCAATACAAATAGATCTACCTTCAGAAAGCAGGCACGACGGATTGCCTTCAGAAGGGAGTGAAGGTTTTAGTGAAGGGTTTCTCATATT
>JADBJO010002785.1:237500-240000 GCA_016801955.1 Conus betulinus | reverse complement strand
TTTGTTCAATGATATCAATTATTACCTCCATACGTAATCTGGAATTGATTTATTTGTCCTGGATCATCATGCATTGAAGGTGAAACTATAGGAATGTTATTTCAGGTGTTCGGAGCAATTTCAAGATATACATCACGTGACGTGGTTCTCATAGAAACACACACACACACACACACACACACACACACACACACACACACACACACACACATACATACATACATACATACAGAAAGAGAGGGGGGGAGAGCGAGCGAGCGAGCGAGCGAGAGAGAGAGAGAGAGAGAGAGAGAGAGAGAGAGAGAGAGAGAGAGAGAGAGAGATGAGAGAGAGTTAATCAAATGTATTCACTCATCAGCTGCTCTCTCTCTCTCTCTCTCTCTCTCTCTCTCTCTCTCTCTGAGCGACACACCCACAGAGGGAAAGATAGCATTTGTGATCCCCACGAAAGAAAAAAGGCAGAGGAATGGGAAGGGAAAGAAGATGGGTTGCAGGGAAGGGGGGCCACTGAGAGAGGATTGGAGGCTGCGGAGAGGCATTCGCTGAAAGCCACTTTGAGATGGATTTTATGGAGAGTTCGCATGAATATGTGTTTCGGAAGCGCGCGTACGTGGACATTGCGTGTGTGTATGTGTGTGCATGCACACATTGTGTCCGCTCGTGACTACGTAAGCATATGCATGTGAAATGTGGTGTGTGTGTGTGTGTGTGTGTGTGTGTGTGTGTGTGTGTGTGTGTGTGTGTGTGTGTGTGTTCGTTCTTCAATTTAACGGCAATCCCACCTAACAGTGATGTGTGTGTGTGTGTGTGTGTGTGTGTGTGTGTGTGTGTGTGTTTAGTGTGTGTTTGTATATATGTGTGTGTGTGTGTGTGTGTGTGTGTGTGTGAATGTGTGTGTGTGTGAGAGAGAGAGAGAGAGAGAGAGAGAGAGAGGGGGTGGGCATTTTATCCAGGTTGCCATGCATTTTATTTCATTAAATAGACGGGGTATGCGATCTGAAAAATTGTAATCGAGGGCAGTGTGGCAGTTTATTGATTTATCAACGCACATCCCTCTTTCCCCCCCCCCCCCCCCTCTCTCTCTCTCTCTCTCTCTCTCTCTCTCTGTCTCTGTCTCTCTTTCTGAACAGTCTGCATCTATCATTCTGTCTCCAAGCGATATGTGTAATAGCAATATCCAAAGTGTCCTGAAGTATAGCGTTGTATTACTAAAGGCACGTTATTTGTCTGCTGGACTAGCGACAGTCAGACTAGAAACTACTTTTATTTGGCAGTTTGTTGTCAGTTTTCTTTTCATTCCCTTTTTCTATTTACTCCATGCCTGCCTGTCTTCTCGCTGTAGTTAAGATCAGACCTTTGGCCTGATTTCCCCAGTAGACTTACACATCAGGATAAACATGGAGCCCCCCCGTTATCTGGTTACCAGACGAAGCACGGATGATCGCATGCGATGGCTTTCGCTGCTTTTCCTTCCCGTTTCTAATGTACCGAGACAGAATTCGCGCATACGTGTAGAAGACTTTATAATAATAATCTTAGCAGCCTCAGAGTAGATATTTCCGTGGACCGTTTTAACATTCGTCATCATTGGCTCTTGTTACCTTGTGCATAAGTTTTGTTCGTGACGTTGCGTGGCCCGCGCAGGCACGCATACATGCACACGCGTGCATACGCACATACACGCGCGGACGCACACACACGAACACTCACACACACGCGTACGCATACACGCGTACGCACACGCACGCGCGCACGCACACACACACCCTCACACTCTGTCTCTCTCCTGTCCCTCCCTCCCTCTCTCCCCCCCCCCCTCCCTCTCTCTCTCTCCTCCCCTCTCCCTCCCCCTCTCTCCTCTCTCTCTCTCTCTCTCTCTCTTCTACGGTGTGCGAACTTGCACATTCAAGTTATTCAGTTTAGCGATGGAGTAGCGGAGATGCATTGAATGAAAGAAAAATAAGAATCAAAACACATACACAGCAGAGAGGAATCATTCAACAGCACATACTGAAGGTTTCTTCATTTCCTTATTCGAAGACAAAAACAGGGGGAAAAATATGATTAAAGTGATTTTGTGTAGCAGGAGAACTTTAAAAGTAAAAAAAAAAAGGAAGTATAAAAAAAGTTTGTGACCCTTTATTAACGCCTTACGCAGTTGGAGGTTCCTGCATTTTTGCTGCTAGGCGGGCCACTTTAGAGACAACAATTATTTTTTCAGAAGCAGGGATGACTTGTTTAGACGTTAGTGGCATCTGGTTAGTGTTCACAGCAGACCCATATCGCCACGGGGATGGAATAGAAAGACGGCAGAGCAGGATGGTGATACACTAATCACCACGGGAGGGGGAATGTAATTCCAGTTAGCTGACTACCAGATCTGCCAGCAGCACTTGATCTCTCCGTACAGCTCTGTCTTTAAGCCGCAAGGGAACTGTCGAAAAGAGCGGTTTTATCTAGGGTTCCGCCGGCATACTAAACAAAAAGAGCGAATTTTGCT
>JADBJO010002785.1:217500-230000 GCA_016801955.1 Conus betulinus | reverse complement strand
GTGTGTGTGTGTGTGGTGTGTGTGTGTTTGAGCCCGTGTGCTTGCGCACATGCTTCTTTTCGTTTCTTTTTCCGAATGTACATTACTCCTTAATTGTGACCTAGCCTTATTAATTAGGTAATATTCATAGCAA
Organism: Conus betulinus; assembly: GCA_016801955.1. Taxonomy (NCBI): domain Eukaryota; kingdom Metazoa; phylum Mollusca; class Gastropoda; order Neogastropoda; family Conidae; genus Conus; species Conus betulinus. The sequence continues at coordinate 229,867 of JADBJO010002785.1, read as the reverse complement.
TCATGTTTTTCGTCGTTATACAAGCTTGTTCATTGTTTCCTTTTCGTGTATCATTTATATGTTCATTTGGATATTGTTAGTTACTGTTCTGTTCTTGAGGGCATGGTGTAAAAAAACAAGCTTATCCATTTTACCCTCATTAAAAATGTTCGTATTCGTATTCGTATTCGTATTCTCTCTCTCTCTCTCTCTCTCTCTCTCTCTCTCTCTCTCTCTCTCTCTCTCTCTCTCTCTCTCCCTATTACACACAAACGCGCGCGCGCGCACGCACGCACGCACGCACACACACACACACACACACACACACACACACACACACACACACACACACACACACACACACACACGTACACACACGCGCGCGCGCGCGCACACACACACACAAATGGAGCGAAACTGTTTAGTGCTGAAATTGCAACATTTCAGGGTTTTGAATAGGAAAGTACGTTTGGTGGTGTGTGTGTGTGTGTGTGTGTGTGTGTGTGTGTGTGTGTGTGTGTGTGTGTGTGGGAGGGGGGGGGGGGGGGGGGGGGGTCCCAAGCTCTGAGCTAGTATTGTAAATGTAGCTTCTCGAATATTGGCGTTTTCCAGTGTTATGAATTGGATAGAGAACGTGTAGATTTCCACATAAGATATGTTTTTGAGTGATTAATGTGCGAGTAATTGATTTAATTAAAGCGGTTTGGACCATAACTGTTGGTGAAATGATACCGCTTACTCACCTCTAACTTGACTCACTTCTGATATTCGTAGGCGCACAATTTTGTACTTATGAATGTTAAAAAGATGTGTTACACAATACGGCTTTAACCAATCGTTATCTCGGGGTCGTTCTTTCAGGCGCAGTGCCACTAGGGCCCAGTGATAGAAAAGATCAGTACAGTATTGTTGTCGTTGTTCGTGTAGTCAGTGGCTGGTTGCAGGGAGACACAGGTGGTACCTGTAACGTGCCCAGATCACACCGCTCCCGATATCAGTCGCTGGGTTCGTGCCCATCCCTTCCTCCCAGAGAGTTAATCTACGCTGATCTCCACTTGCGTTCTGAAATCACCCCCACCCCCACCCTTGCCCTCCCCCCTTCAAATCCTCACACTATCTTCAGTGATGAAAGGTGTTAATCAAAGCAAATAGCACTTGAATTTGAGTGGGAGTGATTCTTGATCTGAGCCAGAAACTACTCACCACCCTGTTAACACACACACACACGCGCGCGCACGCACACACACACACACACACACACACACACACCACACACACACACACACACACACACACACACACACTCCCGCCGAGTGATCTAAAGCATGATCCAGACATATCCCACAGGGAGAGTATAGGCACGTGCCCAAACTCACCCGCCCAGTGTGACAGCGAGGTGGAAATGGGACCGTGACTTTATTTCACTCCATGGGGTGTTTCTGGACTATGCATAAAATTACTCAAAGGGGAACAGAGTTGGCATTGAGAGTAGCTCTAGCTCAGCTGCAGAATCATTCATAACCCCATACACCTTTAAAATACAGGGCAGAGTTCGCTTGATCGATGTGTTTAGTTGTTTAGTAGCTTTGAGTGTTTTGAAGGACGGGGATGATTTTGGGAACAAAGGTGAAGGTTGCTCTGGATTTATAAATTAATGGGAGTGAGTTTTTGGTACATAGTGTGTGCTTGTTCACTGGCTGGGGACTTTTACTAGGGAGTGGAGGCTATTTCGGCAAATCTCACCGGGACCTGTTGACCAGGGCATTGTCAGTCATTATGTCAGCAGCAGAAAAACTAGATGAGGCCACAGACACATACCAGGATATTATCATCATTCCCACTCAGTCCCTCTGATAGAATGCGATCATTGACCGTAGATGTTTTGTTGTTGACCGGCTAAGGCGCGTTTTGGGGGTGATTTTGAAGGTGCAAAGTGTCATATTACCTCGAGAAATAGTGGTTGATGTGTCTTTGCAGTTTTCGTTTTGATAGCGTTTTCACTGTGAAGAACTGAACAGTCCTACAGTTTTGTACAGACCTCGGACCGAGAACAACTTGCGCGTAACAGTCTAAGGCATGTGGGACCTAAATCGCACCATTCACTTCAACGTGGAATGACACTATACCAACTTCAAAATCACAGGGATGTTTGATGCCGGAAGTTCATACAGTTTACAGTTTGTTTTCTTCTGATTCTGATTTCGATATGTTTGAAGGAATACTCTAACCTAAAACCTTATATTTAGTTTCTTCTCTTTTTAACTAATGTGATGACCTGGTGTGAGAGAATGAGCGCGGTTTATTTGTTTGTTTGTTTTTTGCCAGTTTTCGTTTGATGGCTGATACCTTTTTTTTCTCTGGCATACGTCCCCCGAAGTTTGCTAAGAATATTAGTTTCAGCGTCATAAAAAGACATGTGAATATATTGAGATGATATACATCTATTACACAGGGGCCATACAATACATTTCTGTCACGGCAGTATCATACTGTTTTTTGAACCAAAGCATGATGAGCAACATGTGCATGCCCTGTGTTTGGAACAGGTATAACTTCTATACTCTTCTTCTTGACAATAATACAGCTATCGCGGTGCAGGTACGCAATGAAATGAAACACACACACACACACACACACACACACACACACACACACACACACACACACACACACACGCACACACGCCCGACGCTTACACAAAGTGGAATACTACACTGGGTCGCTTTGAGAACTCCAGTTAGACCGATCCGATTATCCTGGCAGCCCCAGAGACCAAGGCTGTGCGCCTGTTACCATGCTGGAATTGTCCTCAAGTGTAGGTGGTGATTTATCAGCCGGGTCTGTCACCATGAGTAGGGCCTAAGGAGGGGGTGTTATCAGCGGCCTTCGTAATACTCTCGTCTTGTTGCATACAGCGGCGGTACACATGGCTTCGTTGTGGAAATCGTGTTAAGTTGACTGTTGCCATGTGACAGTTCCCATCCCGAGGTATAGAATTACAGGGGCGGACCACTTTTAACCCAGAGAGGGCAGGGAGCTCCAGTTTCGTTTGGAAGGTCTAGACGTTTTGATAGGGATGGAAGGGTACCGGTTGTGGTTCTCGTTTACCGGTTCAAGAACACACGCCAAAAAAAAAAAAAAAAAAAATCGGGGTGTGGAGGATTGGTGGGATGTTTGCTTTGCCTGATCCGTGCACATGACGTTTCTGTTGTGTTTGCTGATGACGTTCTCTGTGTGACAGACGTGTGTGTGTGTGTGTGTGTGTGTGTGTGTGTGTGTGTGAAAATATCCAGAAAGCGCTCTGTATGATGCACTTAAGTGTTGTTTTTTTTTTTTTTCACCGGACTGACACAAGGGGGATAGAAAAGTGGGGAAAAATAGAAGGTTGGAAGGAGTGAGGAGTGAATGAAGGGGGACGTGAATTCCTGCAACACTCCATCGTCCTTCTTTCATCCCTGATTCCCACCTGATCTGATGTATATGGATAATTCTTCAGCACAAAAATAAAGAATTGAAAAAGATTAAAAAAAAATCACGAATACCGGTGAAAATTTGGTTTGACATACCTAAATGACTACGGTATCTGGATTCATAAATGATAAAGAATAAAACAGCAGATGGTATCGTTTCAAACCATATGCCATGTCAAACATAACGTGTTTATGTTCCGACACGAGTTTAACCAATAAACAGAAAAAAAGGAAAGCTGAAATTGCTTTCTGTGTTGCAAAAAATGGATTAGCTTCTTGTGATTTCCAATGTTCAACAAAACAATCAAACGCACGCACGCACGCACACACACACACACACACACACACACACACACACACACACACACACACACACACACACACACACACACACACACAAAACCCCCCCCCCCCCCCCCCCACACACACACACACATGCACACACACACTCGCACGCACGCACGCGCGCACGCACGCACACCTCCACCACCATCACCACTAGCACCATCACCACCGCCACTACCATCCATTCCATGTTCTACAGCTGTGAACTGTCCATTGTACATGCGACTCCGATTCCCCCCACCCTCCCACTTCTACCCTCCGCCTTTTTTTTTTTGTAACAGCATGCCTTGGCAGTAACGTTATATATTCTGTTTGATATGGTGGACAGATGTCGTGAAACGAATGACCATAGATAAGATCACACCCAGTGTTTTCCACACATGTGGAGGATTTCATGCTTGTTTTTCGTTGCGTGTGACGACATACGATGAAAGATGAAGGCAAACAATGCGAGAATCTCTGAAAGGGTGAAGTCATTTCAGTAAAGTTAGAGGTGCATGATAACAAGTAGAAGTAGAAGTCTATAGATTGAGCTGCGTTTAGTTTGATATGGAGAGCAAAAAAATACCCAAACACACGCATAAAAAAAATTGATGTGCAATTTGACGTCCGATGATCATTGTCTCACAGTTTGTCGAACTCTTCCACTTGCCTTGCCCTGAAACTACTTGAGAATGGCACATGCCATGTGAATGGTACATGCCATGTGAATGGTACATACCATGTGAATGGTACATGCATGTGAATGGTACATACCATGTGAATGGTACATACCATGTGAATGGTACATGAATGGTACATGCCATGTGAATGGTACATGCCATGTGAATGGTACATACCATGTGAATGGTACATACCAAGTGAATGGTACATGCCATGTGAATGGTACATGCCATGTGAATGGTACATACCATGTGAATGGTACATGCCATGTGAATGGTACATGCCATGTGAATGGTACATGCCATGTGACAGCCTGTACACACACTGATGTCTGGCATCATCGGAAATAAAACGCATGTTTTCATTATTTTTGAATGATGCGACAGAAACTCAAACCGAAGACACTTGTCTTTAATATTCTCTCTGACAGAACAGGTCGGCAAAAACGTGAAAGACAAAACATATATAACCATCTTTCAGTGCTTTGTTTTATACAACAGTTTCTGAAGAGAATAAAGGGATATTTCCGATCACAGTATACTATTTTAAAAAGGTAATTTTAGTATCATTGCTGCACCCCGCCAACCCCCCTCAAAGACTGTCAAAGCCATTTGCACTTAGGTATAGCAATGCATTGTTGTACAAAAGCTAACTTTTATCCTTCGCCGAAAGGATAACAGATTTTTTTAATATTTAAATTCAGACGCTTTGTTGCAGGGGACCCTTGCATTGAGTCGGTATCATTGCTCTCTTGAATTTGTTACATCCGGCTCTGGCAATTAAAAAAAGACAGAAAATGAGAATGCATTTTTTGTGCTAACTTCACAATTTAATTCGGAGTAGTAATGCCTGCGTGTGGTAAGCACCAAAACAATGCACAATACCATGATTGCTGCTTGGCACTGACGGTATTTTTTCTTTAAATTTAGTCAGTCTTACAAAACGAGTCATTGATAGCAAGTAATCAAGTGTTAGTGACACTGTGCATATAGCAAAAGTATGGTAGCTAATGTCAACATAATCGAAGGTTTTCAGTTGATATGAAGCATAAAACAATTGTCGGCCACATGGTGTCATACTGAGTAAAATATTTGCACGATTTCTGACACTGTTAAACTGCTATTTCTGTTTGCCCAAGAGTTATACATAAATAACAAAAAGATGTTTTCATTTAAATAAAAACACTATTGGTTTGTGTCTTTGTGTTTTTTTTTGTGTTATCCATGACTTATCAGCAGATGGGTTTGTGTCTTTGTGTTTTTTTTGTGCTATCCATGACTTGTCTGCAGATGGGTTCCATATGCTTATGGGCTGTGTTTGGAAGAAAGAAATTAAATGTTTAGCAGTACAGGTTCTCCCTTGAATTACTTCCGACCAGAAGTGTGTGACTGCAAGACAGCATTCAATATTCATTTCAGCTTCGTCAAGAGTCAGTGGCTTGGTTACTTGTGTTACACATCACTTTTGTTACAGGCCGGTTGTGACGCATCACCAGTTTTGCTCGAATGCAGAAATATACGACTGAGGTTCTGTGTAAAAGCGTCATCAGTAATCGTATCTGTGTGTTCCACATCTATTTCAACCAGTGTCGTTGATAGACTTGCTGCTGAGTCGGCAAGATTTTGAATTTTGGGGCTGACGTGTTTTATGTGCGTCATTCCCAAACAACACACACACACACACACACACACACACACACACACACACACACACACACACACACACACAGAGAGAGAGAGAGAGAGAGAGAGAGAGAGAGAGAGAGAGAGAGAGAGAGAGAGAGAGAGAGAGACTTTTGTTATTTTGAGACAGCTATTTGAAATTTTGTATATTCTGAGCACCAGTGTCACAGTTTTTAGTTCAAGAATGAAATTTAAGAAATCTTATATAACTCATTTATGCTTGTAAGGCCGTACGCATGAACGCACATACTCACACATGTTTACAGATATGCATATACACATTCGGAAAAAAAGCTAAGTACACACACGTACACACACGCACACGCGGGCATGTTCTTTGCAGACAGCGAAAAATGACCAACCATCAGATCTGTAATCTGTTCTTTCTCTTTGTTTAGTTTCCCAGCACTTTTCTTCATGTTTATCTGTCTGTCTTTATATCTGTTGTCTTCTCGTCTGTATTCATTCTTTGTTAGCTTCCTTCTTTGTTGTTTTGAAACAGGACGTTTGTTTGTTAAAGAAAAGGATAGGGTGGATTAGCATCCAATGTTTTCTTTCTACTCTGCATTATCAGTCACATATAGTTGTTGATCATTCAGCGAACGGCTACTGGACAACCCACACACAGAAAAGAAGTCAGTGTCCGTCAGAAAACAGGGGAAGACAAGGAGCTGGAGCAGAGCGGGTAAAGAAGAGTAGTAAGGGTATAGTTACGTGGGGGTCGCGCTAGGGTCGTTTCTCAAGCCACCCCGAGGATAGAAAGCCGGTAGGAAACGTCGAGGTAATGCCGGAGCAGGGTTTCCTCATCCCATGTAATGCTGGCTAGGATTATCCCCTGTTCCGTGGGTGAAATCTGCCCGTAATTTATCGCCAAGTAGGTCACTCTGGTCGAGCCGCAATACGTTCAGTTTCCTCTCTCTCTCTCTCTCTCTCTCTCTCTCTCTCTCTCTCTCTCTCTCTCTCTCTCACACACACACACACACACACACACTCTCTCTCTCTCTCTCTCTCTCTCTCTCTTCTCTCTTCTCTCTCACACACATTCCCCCCCCCCCTCTCTCTCTGTGCATGTGTGTGTGTGTGTGTGTGTGTGTGTGTGTGTGTGTGTGCGTGTGATGCAAAAAAGGGAAAACTAAAAAGTTACAAGAGAGTCGAATATCATTCATTCAGTTCATCTTTGCTTGAATCACATTTTAGAATCTAACATATAAAGCTATGATCTTGGAATTGAGTAAAACAGGGCCTTTTTTCCTCTGTCTGTTTTTGAGATGTTGACAGTCATGGTTATCCTGAGGGAATGTCATGGACATGAAATATCAAAACAATGCCGCATCTTGTGTCACGTTATTGCAACAGCAGTAAAAATAAAATCTGCATCCCTAGCCGTTGGAAAAGCTAAGAATGTAAATGGCTGAGAAAGAAACATTTTTGTCTCATAACAATTTAGCATAATATTCACATTCTGCTGTGATGTTGACATCCGTCACATGCACGGCCATTTCCTTTATTTGTGCGTATATGAACAAGAGGCAGACGTATCCAATACTAACTGTTGTATAGAAATGCCAGTTGTAAGTATTGAGATGAACAAATCACCGCTGTCCCCCCCCCCCCCCCCCCCCCCCCCCACCCCCCCATCCTACAATCCCCCCCGCCCACTCACCCACCCCAGGTAGTTTCGATTTCCACAGTTCGATAGAAGAAAGGATCTGGTCAACATGATTGTAACAGTGATCAATGATATTCGTCTTTGTCATTTTAGGTGAATGTATTTGTGTTGTTACAGTGGGCAAACCAATTAAACATAGCGCGCGCGCACGCACACACACACACACACACACACACACACACACACACACACACACACACACACACACACACACACACACACACACACACACACACACACACACACACGCATGCGCGCGCGCGCGCGCGCGCGCGCGCGCGCGCGCGTACACTCATACGATCAACCAAAGAAACAAACACATGATTACCATCGCCATCACCCCCTCCCCCCTCCACTTTCATCAAAGGAGTGTTGAGCTTGTTGAATAAAAAGAAAAACGATGGCTTTTTATATTCCATGGTGCCATGCCCAGCATGAAACTATACGCAGGACTTGTGTTTGGATCCGAAAGGCACTCCGTATTGTCTGACTCGGTTATCGGGCTGAATCTTCCCAGTTGCTGTGATGAGATTACAAGACAGTTAACGCCAGCGACAGCAATTTGACATGAAATAGGATCAGTTGTTTGAACTCTCTCTCTCTCTCTCTCTCTCTCTCTCTCTCTCTCTCTGTCCGTTTGCCTGTCTGTCTGTCTGTCTCGTCTCGGGGAGAGAGAGAGAGAGAGAGAGAGAGAGAGAGAGAGAGAGAGAGAGAGAGGCTGACACTGACACAGTTTTTATTGTCAATGGCAAACAAGTCCTGTGGGCAAGGAGGTTACAATTACTGCATTAACAGATTGCGCCAAGTCTGCAATTGAAAGACACACAATTCGAACAATTTAACTAGAATGTCAAACCAATAGACAGCAACACACACCTACACAGATACAATTACACTCACACACACACACACACACACACACACACACACACACACACACACACACACACACACACACTCACACACACACACACATCGCACGTACGTACGCACGCGCACGCGCACACACGCACCCATACACATGCGCACACATACACATGCACGCGCGCGTGAGCGCGCGCGCGGGCGCGCGCACACACACACACACACGCACACACACACACACACACACACAAGCGCACGCACGCACGCACGCATGCACGCACGCACACACACACACACACACACACACACACACACAAACTCACTCACTCACCCCCGCACACCTGAGTAATCCATTGTTTTTTGACCATCAAGTCATGAAAAGTACATAATGAACGCTAACGGTGAATTCATACATCGTGACACATTTCAGCTCAGCGACTTGTTCGTGATATTCTTTCTTCGAATATCATAAGCGTATGCTACAAATCTTGCAAATGATATATTTTGTTCATTATTGTTGGATAGAATTGCTATGAGATATTTGCTCTGTGCCGCTGGCTCCTTCAAAATTTTGCATCGACTTCGAATATCTGCGTAAGCAGGACAATCAAAAACAGTACGTACTTCGTCTTCACTGTTGTTTCCCTCAACACACATGGGGCATGGTACCTTGTTCGATGCTTCGAACCATTTTTGGGTTTGCATTGAGACCCAGTGTTCTAGTTGGGAATTTTGTTAAGTTGTATTTTATGCCATTTATTTGTAGCAATCATGAAATATTTTCCCGCTTCCAAGTCACTTTTAAATGAGAGAAAACATTCATATTTGTCGTTTTCATCCATGCTGGAATGCCAGTTTTGTCTGTAGGAACAAATCAAACGATCCTTAAATTCAGACAGAAACTGTGCAGTATTGCCTACTTTCTGACAAAGCCAAACGAATCCAAAACCATTTTCTGTTAGTATTTTCTTTACACGAGACACCCAATTAATTTTTCCTATATCGTGTTGTAGCAAAAGCATTTTATTGTGGGGGTGGGGGGGGTGGGGGGGGGGGGGGAGAGAGAGAGAGAGAGAGAGAGAGAGAATAGGTGGCGGGGGAAGAGGTAAAGGCTAACGATCGCTTGGTTAGTACAATGACTTTTCACAGATTAAAAGAAAGAAGATGGACAGATAGAGGGAATTGTGAGAGAAAATTAAATGGAAACGAGAAAACAGGGCGTTGGAGTATTCATGCAAAAGATCTTTCACCAACAGATAACGTATTGTTATAAGCTGTCTTGGAAGCAGAACCGTTCATGTCACCTGTCCAGAGGCCTTTCGTCCGCTGATTCGGACTCATCAGTGAGATACGCTTATCGTGAAAGTCCTCACTTGACATCAAATAGATACATCACGAAGAATTTTGTGGTACTTTTTACTACAAAGGTATACAAAACTAGAATTCAGTGGCACACCGGCAATCCACAGCAGCCAGTGAAAAGTCGAGAAAGCGCAATAAGAAGAAAGAGCTTTAAATTGCTGACAGGTTAAATCTTTATTTGACATATCGGGGAAAAACCTTTGAGCCTAGCTTGAGAATTTATCTAAGGATGTACAGATGTATGTATGAGTGTGCATGCATGCATGTATGTATGTATGTACGTACGTACACACACACACACACTTCTCTACGACCTGCCCTTACCCCACCGACTGTTAAAACGTGGCTCCGGTTACCTCAGAAAAAGTGCCAGTTAATATGAATGTGACACTTGATACCTATCATTAACCAGTTCCCGACTGACTGAATCGGACAAAAGGGGAGACTAGGTGTGTGCGCGTTCGCCCGCAAGACAATGACCGAACAAAAAGCTTGGCCATAAATTGCTGAAGGTATTCAGGAAGAATCAAGCCCCGTCCGTTCTGGGCGAAGAGGAACTTCGTCACTGGCATGTCAGTTGGATTGAATTCAGGGGCGCTCTGCAGCAACGATGACTAACGATAGCGCGTACATTGACAGGCACACGTGCATGAGTAATCGCACACCCCTGGCCACATGTGAAGACTGTGTGTGTGCAGGTGCTGGCGTTTCATCGTAACGTACGCAGGCACGCGTGCATTTATGCACGTGTCTGCAAACGCGTAAGCAGACATAAAATCACACACACACACACACACACACACACACACACACACACACACACACACACACACACACACACGTGCGCGCGCGCGCGCGCGCGCGCGCGCGCACAGACTCATGCACAGACGCACGCACGCACGTATCCTCCTCCTCCTCCTCCTCCTTTTTCTCCTCCTCCTTATCAACGTCATCATCATCATCGTCATCATAATCGTGATCATCATGAATATCAGTAGCATGATCATCATCATTATCAGCAGCAGCGTCGACAGCAGCAGCAGCAGCAGCAGCAGCAGCATGATAATGATACTCACTCATCATTGCTAGCAGCAACAACATTATCATCATCATCATTAGTAGCAGCAGAAGCACCAGCATCGGCGTCATCATCATCATCATCATCATCATCATCATCATCATCATCATCAGTTAAAGCAAAAGCAGCAGAAGCAGCAATATCATCACTATCATCATCATCATCATCATCATCATCATCATCATCATCATCATCATCATCTTCATCATCATCATCATCACCATCACCATCGTCATCATTGCCGTTATCATCACCGTGATCATCAACCCCCCACCACCACCACCAGCACTATGTTCTGTGTTCTTATTCCTCCTCCTCTTCTATTATTACAACTTTATATGCCACTCCTCCATTACAGGTCAGTAAAGCCAAGTATTTTGTATTGTATTCAATACCCCATTATTCGGAAGATTATTCCCTGTGATTTGGACAATCGAAATTACAGTAAATCTGACACAGTCATTTCGTTTTGTAGTTTCTGCCTTTAAAAGAATATCGATGAATTAAGTAATTGGAAAACGATTTTTGCGTTTTTTTTCTGTTTTTGTCTGCGTTCCATGTAATCTCACATGTTCGCATTCTTTTTCCATCCAGAGCTGACTCATCGTGATACTGGTTTTTTTTTTTTTTTCTTTTGCAGGATTCATGCCGAGTATCACAGCGAAGAAAGAGAAGGGATGTTATAGACGTTGACCTACATGGACTATGACACCAGGAGGCCTAACAGCCAGTGGTAGTTCTTACCTCACTGCAGAAACTGTGACCTGAGACCTGTCACAGAGGCAGGCAACCAGCGGAGACAATGTTGCTGCTGCTCGAGGCAAAGTCACCGAGAAAGCGATGGCATACCTCCTGGATAGATTGCAACTGGATATGTGCTGCTGCCAGTGTTGTGTTGATCCTGCTGGTCAGCGGACAGGCCGCTGCTCAGTCTGGCGGCTTGGTATGCGACAGTGAGAAATGCACGCAAACGTTCTCTGTGCCAGAGGATGCCAGTATAGGAACATATGTTGGAACTGCCAGGAACCCAGAGAACTCCGCCGGGTTCAATGATTTTATTCCAGCGGAGTATGTACACGATGCCACGAAGGTTTTCACGGTAGATCTTAGCACAGGGAGAATAACGACCAAGGATGTGTTAGATCGCGAGACCGTTCCGAACGGAGCTTACTCTTTCGTTCTTCAAACCAACAACAGCGATATACTGCTTTTGGTGACTGTCAAGCTGCTAGACGTCAACGACAATAGTCCGTCC
>JADBJO010002785.1:207500-212500 GCA_016801955.1 Conus betulinus | reverse complement strand
GAGACTAAAGTAAATGCATGGGCGGCGCATTGTAACTTGCGGAAAGCCCAGAACAGACACATTTATAAACAACTGGATCCCCTCCCCCCCAAAGAAAACGGTATAAAGTTTTTTTTTTTAAAAAAAAGCTGAAATCACATTCTTGAGAAAGATTTGAAACAAATATTGATCTGTTTGCTTGAAGTGTTCGTGCCGAAGTTTTTTTCCCCCTTTGATACGCGTGGGAAGAAGGACTAAAGAGAGAGCGAGAGCGAAAACGCAGAGAAGAATGAACGATGGGGGCGTGGGGGGGGGGGGGGGGGGGGGGGGGGGCAGGGAGGTGGAGGATGGAGGGGTGAGGGGCAGGTTATGGAGAGGGAAAAGTGTAGAGAGGGCGGCAGAAAAGGAGAGGGACAGAAAATACGAGTCATTCATATCAGTTTACTGGAACTGCATGGAAATAACTGTCACATGGCGCATTGACAAAAAGAGGTGATCTGTTTGCTCAAAAAAATGGATGATTCCCGGTCTAGCTATCTGTGTTTCATATACGTACAGTGATTTTAGACAGAGAATGAAAACGAATACTTCAACATGAAAGTGAAGTTTTAAGCTTACAGATGTTTACACCAAGCATGCAAGTCAGACTATAAGAATAAAGAAAAGGGACGAAACAGATACATACAGCTAAATCAAGTATCAAAAAGGTCGAGAAAGAGAGAGAGAGAGAGAAAGAGAGAGAGAGAGAGAGAGAGAGAGAGAGAGAGAGAGGAAGAGAGGGAGACTGAGACATTCATGCTGTCGAGGAGGGGGAGGGGGGGGGGGGGGGGGGGGGGGCTTGTACTTGAGGGCAGAAGGTAAGGAGGAAGGGGACGAAGGTTGAAGGCAATGGAAGAATGAGGCTGATAGGGGAGGGGTGGTGAAGGGGGAGAGGAAAAGGGAAGGAGGAACATCGGGGTGAAAGAGGGCAGGCGCTGGAAGGGCTTGCGAAGGAGAAGAGAAGGTTTTTTTTTTTTTTTCAGAAACAAGACAAGACGAAGAGTTTAATGGCTTCAGTTTAGTCGTTTGTTTTTCTTTCAGAAAGCAAATTTCTCTTGTGCGAGAATGGACCTTCTTCCAGTGGTTACTTCAACGCATACGCAGCATTCGTTCCATATTTTACAACAATGCAAGACAGAAAAATTCTTACGAGCTTGCCTATCAACAGACCCGGTGACAATTACATTTGCAGTTTTGACATATGATATGTATGCACAGACAGAAGGAAAAAAAGACTGTAGGCAGAAGAATACCAGATCCCATGTTACCAGTTGACCTGCTCATGTGTGTTACAAGTAAATTCAGGAAAGTGGCGATGGAGAAACACCTTTCGATCATTTGGCTGTAGACGTCTCTGCTTTTGCCCTCGACTATACGGAGAAAATGGGTTAGTTTTCTTCATCACCAGTTGAAGTGATTCTTTCTTTATTAATTTACCTGGCCTTGGTAACTTAGCCTTATCATCGTGTAAGAAATTATGTGCTAGGTATGTAATCTCCAGATGTTAACAGGGTTTTCAGCATAAGGAGCTTGAAATTAAAGCAGTGTAACTACAAGAAAAAAAAAAAAGAACAGAACAAGCACGTTTGTAAACAATTGGATTACAAGAACAAGAAAGCTGAGTTCATTGTTTTTTACATTTGAAAGGAAAAAAGCTGTAACGGCATTCTTGAGAAACATTTGAAACAAGTATTGATCTGTTTGCTTGAAGTGTTCGAGCAGAGTTTTATTATTTTTTTTTTTTTAATTTCCTCCATACGTGTGGAAAGGACAAAAGAGAGCAAGAGCGAAAACGCAGAGCGGAATGAACAATGGGGGGACAAGGGGAACAGGGAGGTGGAGGATGGAGGGGTGAGAGGCAGATTATAGAGAGGGAGCCGGAGAGAGGACGGCGGAAAAGAGAGGGAAAAAGGAGAACAGAAAATACGAGTCATTCGTATTAGTTGACTGGATGTGCATAGGAATAACTGTCATAAGGCGTGTTAACAGGAAGAATTGATCTTGCTCAAAATGGGTGATTTCCAAATTCCAGCTTAGTTAACTGTGCTCCATGTGTGTGCAATAGTTTTAGAAAGAATGCGAATAGGAATATTTTAAAATTCAGATGAATAGATATGCTAACATAATATTTTTATTTAACACAGTGCATCAAAATGAAAAAAAAATATATATATAAAGAAAAAGGATAAAACAGACAAGTATAGCTAAACCAGACTTCAGAGAGAGAGAGAGAGAGAGAGAGAGAGAGAGAGAGGGAGGAGCGGTGCATTCATTCTGTCGAGGAGGGGGGTGGGGGGGGGGGGGGGCATTCTGTACTTTGGGGGGTGCAGGGGGTAAGGAGGAAAGGATGGAAGGCTGGACGCAATGGAAGACTGAGACTGATAGCAGAGGGGTTGTCGAGGCGTAGAGAGGAAAAGGGAAGGGGGAACTTCGTGGTGAAGTGGGGGAGGCACTGGAAGGGCTTGCGGGGGACGAGAGAAACAGAGGCAAGAAGATTTTTTTTTTCCCTCAGAAACAAGAGGGAGAGTTTCCTCATTTTTTTCATTTTTTTTTCCTTTAAGAAAGCGAATTTCTTTTGTGCCGAAAATGGACTTCCTTGCAGCGGTTTCTTCAGCAGACACTTAGAATCCAGTCCGCATTATACAGCAATGCAGAACAGAAAATCAACACAGGTTTGCCCTGTCAACGGATCCATTAATAATATACAGTATTGACAGATGATACATGTATGCACAGACAGCAGGGAAAAGACCGCAGGCAGAAGAAGGCCAGATCCGACATTCCAAATTGAACCTGATCATGTGTGTTGTAAACTCAGGAATGTCGCAATGGGGGAAAACCTTTCCATCATTTAACGATGGACGTCTTTGTTTTTGTCTTTGTTTTTGTCTTAGTGTGGAGAAAGTGGATTAGTTTTCTTCACCACAAGTTGAGGTGATTCGTTCCTGATAAATTTATCTGGCCTGGGCAGCTTAGTCTAATTATTATGTAAGAAACCATGTGGAAGGCATATGTCTTCTCCAGTTTTTTTTTTTTACAGGGCTTTCGACATAAGGAACTTGAAACAGGAATTGGATTGCAAGGTTCGTGCGTGGGCGACGCAATGTAAGTTACGAAAAGTCCTAAGCAAACACATTTGTAAAGAAATGGATTCCAGAGCAAGAAAACCTCACAACTTTACTTAACTATCACCTTTACTTCCATTGTCATTCCTTTCTGTTGATATGTGCATATTTGTGCATTGTATGTGTCTTGTTAAAAATGAGAAATGTTCAATAAAAAAAAAAAGAAAACCTCACGAATGTTTTAACGGGCTGTAACATTTCAAACGAATATTGATCTGTTTGTTTGACGTGTTTTGTGCCCGGGTTCCTTTTTTTTCATACATGATGAAAGAAGGACACAAGAGAGCGCGAGAGGGAAGGACACAGGAGAGAGCGAGAGCAAAACGGTGGAGGAAATGAGCAGTAGGAGAGAAGTGGGGCAGGGAGGTGTGAGGGGCAGGTTATGGAGTGGGAAGCCGGAGACAGGACGGCAGAAACGGGAGGGACAGAAAAAAACACCGAGTCATTCATATCAATTCACTGGAGCTGCATGGAGATAACTGTCACATGGCGCAGGAAAAGAGAGAGTTGATCTGTGTGCTCAAAATGGATGAATTCCTGCATGGCTAACTGTGCCTCACGTACGTGTAATACTTTTCGAGAGAAAACGAAAAAAGGGATATTTTAAAATGAAGATGAACGGATAGCCGTGCAATTTTTTATTTTTACACCATACATCAAAATGAAGAAAAAGTAAAGAAAAAGGATGAAAAAGACAAATACAGCAAAATCAGACTTTACGAAGGTCAAGAGAGAGAGAGAGAGAGAGAGAGAGAGAGAGTTTTCAAACTGAATTATCAGGACACCTGACGGGGAATGGGAGGTGGGGACTCGGAGAGGCGAAGACATTGAAAAAGAAAATGAAATCATGGTCATCACTATGGTACTGTCTCTCATTTACTTACCAGGGTTCGCGTTAACCAGTAATATTTTGATTGGGTCAGATAAGAAAACACGGGGGGGGGGGGGGGGGGGGGGAACCTCATTATCCAGCGGTATTGTGTACTGACTGAAGCTTCACCAGATACTGATGGTAGGAATGTGGACTGTTGCGTTTGTAGCACACTTTGAACGATTGCTAGGATCAGGCAAGTGTGCCATACCGATGTCGCGCTTCACCAGCGCTATATTGTTGAAGTACATAGAAGAAGAAGAAGAAGAAGAAGAAGAAGAAGCAAGCAGCAGCAGCAGAGAAGAAGAAGAAGAAGAAGAAGAAGGTGGCGGAGGATACGAAGAGATGGAAGGAGAGGAGGAGGAGAAGGGATATATATATGTGTGTGTGTGTGTGTGTGTGTGTGTGTGTGTGTGTGTGTGTGTGTGTGTGTGTTGTGTGTGTGTGTGTGTGTGTGTGTGTGTGTGTGTGTGTGAGAGAGAGAGAGAGAGAGAGAGAGAGAGACAGACAGACAGACAGACAGACAGACAGAGACACACCGACACACAGACAGAGAACTAAGCAACAACACCGTGAAATTCTGCACAGGAATGCAGTATTAAAATCCTCGCGCAAATTTTGACGTGAATTGTCAATGGCTGCAGCCTACTTAACCGCGCGTGCCTTGAGGGGGTCAGCCTTACATGCATTGATTGATGGAAAACGACCGCTAGAAGTGACGGCGTGAAGGCCGAGCCCTACCTCGTTACAGACTGGGCCCGCGTGCACTCGCCGCCACTCACCTATTATGATTCAGTGGGGTTTCCATTGTTGAAGGAGAGAGGCTTCTTCTGCGCCGCGGGCTTGTGGGTTGTGCGCGTGCGCGCACAGATGTGTGTGTGTGTGTGTGTGTGTGTGTGTGTGTGTGGTGGTGGTAGTGGTGGGGGTGGGGGTGGGGCAGATGAAAAGGGGCAAAGACGACGAGCGGAAAGAGTAATGGTGGTGGT
>JADBJO010002785.1:197500-202500 GCA_016801955.1 Conus betulinus | reverse complement strand
TCTCTCTCTCTCTCTCTCTCTCTCCTCTCTCTCTCTCTCTCTCTCTCCGGAAAGATTTTTTTTGTTCGGAAGTTTTCAGAGCAGTCGTAACAAGACGTAGTC
The DNA here is from genome assembly GCA_016801955.1 of Conus betulinus. Taxonomy (NCBI): domain Eukaryota; kingdom Metazoa; phylum Mollusca; class Gastropoda; order Neogastropoda; family Conidae; genus Conus; species Conus betulinus. The sequence continues at coordinate 202,398 of JADBJO010002785.1, read as the reverse complement.
AATGTATAAGCATGCTGCTGGAAACAGAAACAAAAGGAGAGAAATCGGCTCTTGTCTTGAACACCAGCGGCACAAAGACCTGTACTGTGTAGATGGTGTCATTGGAAGGTTTATTGACCCGTTTGGTAGATCTTTTTTTTTTTTTTCTATCGTAGTCGTCGTCTTGATCATGATTGTCGTCAACACCGGTCGTGGTAGTAGTAGTGTGTCTGCGTCTGAGAGACTGTAAATCTGCTGATTGTCCTACTTACTGCTGCTGCTATTTCTCTGATCATTGTCGCTGCTGCTGCTACTGTTACTGCTGCTAGTATCGTTACTAATATAGAGACATAAACATCATCATCATCAGTAGCAGCAGCAGCAGCACTGACATCTTTTTAATCATTTCACACACACACACACACACACACACACACACACGCGCGCGCGCGCGCGCGCGCGCGCGCGCAAGCACGCAACACACACACACACACACACACACACACAGGGGGGGGGGGGGGGGGGGGGGGGGGGGGGGGGGGGGCAGAGGTAGCGTAAAGGGACTTAAACAAAAACAAGCACAAAGACACACACACACACACACACCACACACACACACACACACACACACACACAGGGGTCAGGTCATGAACTTGAATACACTTTGCCAACAAGGAATCTCTTTAACGCTGACTAGACCAGTTCACAACTGTCTGGCTAAGGCCTGCGTAAATATATCTAGCCTGTTGGCATTTGTGCCAGCCATACCCCTGTGACACAAAGACAAACAAACAAGACGTTGCCACGTACCAACAGGTAGTGTATTGTGCACCTTCAAGAGGACCTGGGTCCCCTTTTTTCCTGCTCAATGACGAGTCCCACAAAGAACCGTTCACATGACGTTGTAGTATTTATGGCGCATGCAATGGCCGTTCATTGAACAAAGATGTCCTGTGTGACCTCTAGTTTTTAAGTACAACAGTTATCTTGTGTGTGTATCGAAGAATGCGTGAATTTACAGGAACAATGTCAGTCAGAGGCCAAGTTCCCTAAACGTTCTCATGTCTCGTTTATTTATTTTTTTTTTATGTCAGTGCGGTTACGCAAATCACGGGCGTGTGTGTGTGTGTGTGTGTGTGTGTGTGTGTGTGTGTGTGTGTGTGTGTGTTTAACATTTCCTTGCAAGACAGTCCACCTCATCAGTGGCTTGAGTGTTGGGGGAATTGCACGTCATTAGGTGTAAGTGGCCAATAACACCTTTTTTCGTTATTGTCATTGTGAGGATCGAGGGATTGTGGAAGGAAGGCAACACACCCAAACGTAATGTTCCTGCTTGTTTTTACTTACTTAAGTATGAATGTAATTATATAGATGGTTAGGCTAGTAAGTTTTGGCTTTTTATTTGCTTTTGGTTGGTTGCATGTTTGTTTGTTCGTAAGAATTTGTACTTAAAAAACAAGCAAGTAAGCAAGCAAACAAACAACAACAAAAACAACAAACAAACAATAAGAATACACCAACCATTCAACCAAAAGTAGAAGAAAACAGACCCCGGCACTTCCTCATAGAGAACAAGATTGTGTTTGTTTTCAATTTGAACAGTTCACAGTCATGTGATTTTGATGGGGAAAAAAAATCCCACAGAATCACAGCTTTCCGGTGTGGGGCGTAATTTTTAGTTAGCGGAATCCATAATGTGTACCAAGATAATGTTACACACAGTTTAAGTCAACTAATGTTATTGAGAGTCCGTCCTTACTTGAAAACCTAACCAGCACAGTATTAATTGATCAGAACGTAACAAACATAATAATTCATGTACACGACTTAATTCATTGAAGTTCTAAATAGGGGGGGGGGGGGGGGGGGGGGGGGGGGGGGGGGGGGGGGGGGGGGGGGGGGGGGGGGGGGGAGCAAGCGAACACCTATAGAATTGTAGTGACACCAGTTTTCAAATATCCGTTTGATGTATGTTCTTAATTATTTTAAAAAGCTATTTTTCTTTGTAATCTACGGTGTGCTCTTGTTGTTTAAAGAAAAATGAACGGAGCTTGAGACAATTTCCAGAGTCACAGACCACCATCAGCAAACAGGGCGTATGCGTTGCCAACAGAACGAATGTGTTTATGAGTGGTAACAAGCCACACCTCGTACACTTGCTGCGTTCTATAAAGCATATTACTGTGGAAATGGTTAGTTAGGTTTGAATGATGGTTTGAAGGGGGCGCATTTAGCAGTTCGGATATATGTGAATACAAGCGCATGCAAGTATGTGCACGCGCGCACTTCCCTTTCCCTCTTTCTCCTTCTTCTTCTTTTCTTCTTCTCTTCTTCTCTCTCTCTCTCTCTCTCTCTCTCTCTCTCTCTCTCTGTGATTCTCCTGATGTGAGCGGTAAGGAGGAAGAGACAGAGAGAGCGGGATGAGGGGAGAGAGAGAGAGAGAGAGAGAGAGAGACGAGAGAGAGAGAGAGAGAGAGAGGGAGAGAGAGAGAGAGAGAGAGAGAGAGTTCAGACTCGAAAACTTTATCGCTCAAGTTGGTTTCAAAGGATCGCTCGAGGATAGAGATTTGAAGCAGTGCCTAATCTCCCGATCTGTCCTAGCTGTTCTGTGTTCTACGAAAGCAGACACACACACGCACACACACACCACACACACACCACACACACACACACACACACACACACACACAACACAGAGATAAGAGAGAGAGAGAGAGAGAGAGAGAGAGAGAGAGAGACAGACAGACAGACAGACAGACAGACAGACAGACATAGGGAGAAGGGTGGTGGGGAAAGGGGGGGGGGAGGGGGGAGAGGGGAGGGGAGGAGGGAAAAAGCAGGCAGTCAGACAGGCAGGCAGGCAGGCAGGCAGGCAGACAGACAGTGTCTCCGATGTTGAGATTGCATGCAGAGGTGTCATTGATGAATGTGACCGGGCGGTCCCGGCTGTAGTGTATCACCCACGCCACTTGCCGTGCATTGTCAGCCCTAGCCCCAGCTCCAGCTCCCCCCCCCCCCCCCCCCCCCCCCCCCAAGGCACCCATCGTGGCCTGCCATGATTTAGGGTCAACATCACCTCTCAACTCGCGGTGTCACGCACCCCACACGCACTCCTGCGAATGTGCTCACGCCCATAAACTTACAGAAACCTGTATAAACGTTTACGTCGTTACTACGCACATGACGCTCGAATAGCAGTGTTGTATACACACGCTTTGGCACAAAGAAGAGGACACATGGGAACATACGTCGCCAGTATACCCGTGAGTTAATGTGACAATACACTGGTTGTAATTACGCGAGTGTGCGCGAGCGGTCTCACACACACACACACACACACAACACACACACGCACGCACGCACGCACGCACATTTACTCTGTCTGTCTGTCTGTCTCTCTCTCTCTCTCTCTTTCACACACACACACACACACACACACACACACACACACACACACACACACACACACACACGTGCACACAGACACGGACGCACGCGCTCATGCATCACCTTCTGACATCAGCATGACTGACAACGTCACGGAGAACATGGCGAATCAACTGATGGCAAACGATCCGTACTGTGATCCGCGGACTCCTCCATCACCTTGACAACCTCCCGGTACTCTGTGTCCCGTCGTCAGCCAGCCAGCTGGACAGGGGACGAAGACATGTTCCTTGTCCTTCATTTCACAAACTGCTCAAGCATTCTCAGTCTGAGCTAAAATCAAAAAAACTTTATATGCTTTCTTTGTGTGTGTGTGTGTGTGTGTGTGTGTGTGTGTTGGCGGGACAGGGGTTGGGGTATTTTGGTCGTTCTTTGTTGGTTGTTTTTGGTTTTTTTTCCCTCATTTTTCGACCTCTGTCGGTGACATTACTCGCACGCTGTTCATTATGGCTTCCACCTAAACAACCACACCCAGTATCGGCATGCCCACAGCCTAAACTAGAGTAAACAGTGGGGAGAGCACAGACTCTGCCAGGATTGGATGGATCCGGAATCCACCCTTTTGAGGTGAATCGGCGCCACTGGTGCATACACCATCATTGGACGGATCGTCATTTACCTACATTCCTTCTTTCCAGCGTGTGTTCATTAATCTTAGTTCATTCTCTTCTTTTTTTTGCGTAGACATGCAGACACACAGATAAACCCAACTGACAAAATCAGATTGTATCCATGGCGAAGGTAGCAATATTAATCCACTGGGGCTCTCGATATCGGACCAGGTTATGGATTGCCAAGGACGGGCTCGTCCGAAAACTGCGAAGTTCATCGACTTTCGGATTAAACGCATGCCTGATAGAGTGTGTCTGAAATCGTCGGAAAGAGCGAATGTGTATGGATCGTGCTTTTTTTTTTTATCTTGAAAGTCCTTGTCTATATATATATATATATATATATATATATATATATATATATATATATATATATATATATGTGTGTGTGTGTGTGTGTGTGTGTGTGTGTGTGTGTGTGTGTGTATTTTAAAGTATATTGCATTTCAGGGGATCAGTGTGTATTGCAAATTGTGAAGAGTGTGGGAAAAAAAAAAGTTCCTTTCGTGGGTCCTCTTTTCTATACAGAATTCTTATTTCTGTCATATGTCAAGGAAATTTCGCAGTTTCCTTTCCTAGGTTGCATTTTCCAATACAAATGCTTCTTTCCATTCAAATGTAACGGACAATTTCGTAGGGAACACAATGAAATAACGCTGGATCATTAGCAGGCAACATTGAACGCCAGGACATTTCGGTCAATCAGTTTCATTAATTAAGTTCACCGAAAGAAGCCCTTGTGCAGAAGGGCTGTATATAAGGACATGTTTGTCCTGTGATCTTGGGTACCCACGTCTGTAAGAATCGATCTTTCCCATCGCGAATGCAAACAAACTGTGAGTAATCAGCGTTTGTCTGTTG
>JADBJO010002785.1:177500-187500 GCA_016801955.1 Conus betulinus | reverse complement strand
GACAGAAAAAAAAAAATAGACGGGGATGCCGATGATTTAGTGGCCGGAAAATCGCTTGAGAACGACTCCGTTTACAGGGCACAGAGACTCCGTTTACAGGGCACAGAGACTCCGTTTACAGGGCAGAGAGACTCCGTTTGAGAGCCGGCAAGAAAGGCTGCGCCTGCGAGAACTTGTCATGTACAGCGGAAGGCAGGGGTCAGGGTGTCGTGTCAGTGGAGGGTGTGATTGCGAACTAAAAACGGGAGGATAGTTATCTGAGAAGAAGAGCCTAGTATGTATGCCGCACGCATGCGCGTCGCATGCACGTACGTGTGTGTGTGTGTGTGTGTGTGTGTGTGTGTGTGTGTGTGTGTGTGTGTGTGTGTGTGGATAGATAGATACAAAAAACACATGCCTAGGTATGCCTTTTTTAAATCTCTCAAACCAACCTGTTTGTCTGTCTGTCTGTCTGTCTGTCTATCAATCTTTTTATCAATTATTCATGTCTGTCTGCATCTCTGCCTATATATCTGTCTGTCTATCTATCTGTTTTTTTATGAGCAGGCGGATTTACACACAACTGGCGTATTCTTCTTTGTCCTCCTCCCCTTCTACCTTTATTCCTCCACTCTCCCCCTCCCCGTTATTCCGCCTTTCCTTCCGCTGAATAACATCAGTGGCATTGTGCAACCTTTGGGCCGTTCACACAACCCATTCAGAATCTAATGCGCTCTTGAGACCTATAACTTGATAAAAAAAAAAATATCGCAGTCTGTGGTAGACAGTACATGATACCTGGCTGACACGAGACGAGATGCCGTCTACAGTGAACATAATCTGGAGGGGAAAAAAAAAAATGACATTGTGGAGGATGACACTCGAACAGATACACGAGCGGACAAGACTTTAGCACGCAGTGGTATTCCGGTGTATAATCCATAATTGAACGGGGCCAGAGGAGCTCCCTGGAAAGATTGAAAACCCAAACGTCTGTCCGCTTGCACGCAATCTCTTAGAATTGGCAGATCCGTCGAACAGGCATAATTCCATCTCTCAGGTGGCCCGTATTGTTGAGCAGTCCTGGGAGCTGGGGCGGGATTAAATGATTTTTCTCTCCCGTCGCACGAATGGGCTTGCCTACCAATTTGCCTGCGCCTATGAATAATCCCTTGTGGTAATTACTTCATAACAGAATTACGGTTAATACTGGCTTAATCTATTTTTTTTTGTAGGCTATCTTCTCTATGGTGGAATTGAAACGCATGCCCGTACGCACGAATGCGCATGCATGCACCCACGGAAGCGCGTACGTTTTCGCAAGCGAGCTAGCTTGCGCTCACACACACACACACACACACACACACACACACACACACACACACACACACACACAGATAGATAGATAGATAGATAGAGAGAGAGAGAGAGAGAGAGAGAGAGAGAGAGAGAGAGAGAGAGAGAGAGACGACGTATCCATGTTCATACACGCACACACACATACACACACACGCACACACACATACACACACGCGCGCGCATGCGCGCGCGCACGCACGCAGGCACGCACGCACACACACACACACACACACACACACACACACACACACACACACACACACACACACACACACACACAAGCATGCGTGAGCATTGGGGGAAGGAGGTGGGTTGCAAAGAGGGAAGACCTATTAAAGGCAGACATCAAAATGTAAACAATTAGGAAAGAAAATATGTTTGATAGCAAACTGAACTTCTTTGTGCTTCGTTGTAATACACAATATCGATGGGGCAAGTTGCATGATGCATATTCTCCTTTTCTTTTTCACTGAGGAGCATAGATCTTCTTTCTGATGGGTCCGTCCCTTCACATGTTAACTTCTTGCACTATCATTTACCATCTTTCACTCTCCGCTCAGACATGTGTTATAAAGCGTTCACCTCATACATGACGTTTTCCTCCATTCTTTCAGCGTGTGAGAGGCCTCCGAAAGTGACATTCGTTTTATGTTTGTTTCTCAAAAAAGAAATAGAGACAAAAAAAGCAAATCATACACATCCCCTTGTTTTCACGCTAATTTTTAACGTAGAACACTAAATGTTTATACAGGCTAGGAGTGTCTCTGGCTGATGCATTAAAAATACGTAATGAAGCACTGTCACTCACCGGTCAGTGTGCTGAATAGTTATTTTCATAAGCACAATATCATACACGATTTGGGATTGTGAGTCGTTTCCCTCAGACAAAGAAGGTATGGTTTGTAGTAACTAACGGTCGTCATTATTCGTACTTCACACATTACCGTGGTAAAATACATTCGTCCCACTTCTTCAGTATGTTGTAATTCTGTTCAGTTTTTTCTTTGTGAACGAACATGTTTGATAATTTTAACAATTCAGGACTCGAGACAGGAGTTTCTGTGGAACCGAAGAATGGTCTCAGACGGGGTGAGCGACTTTTCGGAGGAGGAAGTGTGTGTGTGTGTGTGTGTGTTGGGGGGGGGGGGGGGGGGGGGGGAGAAAACGGTGGCCTGACAACATTTCAGAATGGGCAGGGAAACGTTTGCTGAGAGTCAAGCCTTGGCATGCAACCAACTGAAATGGAGAAAACCTGGTGAACTGGTCTGCAGCGTGGTGACTCGGTTACTCTCCACTGAGTTGAGGGAGGAGGAGAAGCAGAGGAAAACAGTGTATATTTTTTTTTTAGTAGGAATGGTTTCATCAACTGATGCTTACCACGATTCTCTGAAATAAGGATAATTAATGTGAAGATATTTTAAAGGATGCTGATGCTTACCACGATTCTCTGAAATAAGGATAATTAATGTGAAGATATTTTAAAGGATGCACAAATATGTCGTGGTGAATTATGAAGCCCATGTCAACGCCAGTGTCAGCAAAATGTTTAGCTATATACTTGCATTGTTTTTGTTGATCTCCGGAGTAGATATAGTGATTTGGAGCAGACATATGCTCAGACCTTTTTTTTTTTTTTTTTTTTGGCCAAAGAAACCCTAAATGAATACATTAATTTATAAGTCAGTTAATTAATTAAGACAGAAAGGGGAAACAAAACTTATGATAACCGATGAGGATTCGGAAACACCAGTGCAGAAATGTGTGGGTCCACTATGGCTTGTGACAAAGTTGACAGCGACAGCCACAACAGCGCTAGAACAGCAGCAGCAGTGTTAAGAGTAAGAAACAAAATCACGTAGATGTTTATCATCTTGGTTAAAAGAGTAATATGATTTGTCTTGCAGTCAGGACATAATGTCCGTAAAACATAAACATTTACTTGACACTGCTACCCTGAGTCTTATCTCTTTCATGTACCCCCACCCCCTCTATCCTTTCCTCACACTCTCTCTGCCTTTCACACTCTCACTACACACACACACGCGCGCGCGCGGACGCACACACACACACACACACACACACACACACACACACACACACACGCGCGCGCGCGCGCGCGCGCGCGCGCGCGCAGAGAGAGAGAGAGAGAGAGAGGAGAGAGAGAGAGAAGCGCACGCACATGCAAAAGTCATAGATTCAACGATTTATTTATACTGTAACTTGGAGCATGAGGGTCTTCAACTGGAAATAATAAACAACGGAAACAACGCAAATGCATAATACGTGTAGCAGTCGACAAAGCGCAGTTGGCTGGATCCACATTTTCAAAACATCAAAATGACGGAGACTAAATGGCAAAAGCAACAGTTGAAAGCGACTTTACTCAATTTTATATATTCAACAGCATTCTTTTTACCACCTGAAAATGAACGGCAAAAATTGTACACTCTGTTAGTACAAACCTGCTTTCCAGATAATAATCTGTTAAAAAAAAATAGTAATAACACAAATGTAATTTCAAGGTATCGTCTCAAATCTGCATATTTGGGGAGTTGCTCTCCGGTCTTCCGTCCGTCTATCACATTCCAACACAAGCGTTCTTTGCAATCAACAAAACTTTGTTTAATCAATGGATAAGTCTAGCGATCTGACGCCTTTCTTGTTTAAAATCAGTTTTTTTTTATTCCTGTTAAACAGACATTTATTACTCAAAGCTAAAGCTTCACGAAATGAACGAGTGAAGCCATATTGTAGAGCAAAGCGAACGTCTGTACAGTAATTTTTGGCATTGGAAAAACTGTCGTGTTTCACAAACATACTCATATATAGTTTCAACAGAGATTAAAAAAAATACGTTAGCCTCTTAGAAGTATAGAATTCAGATATATGCAAAATGATATTGTTCTCGGCAAGAAACTCTGCTACTACTACTACTACCAAACACACACACACACACACACACACACACACACACACACACACACACACACACACACACACACACATACAGAGAGAGAGAGAGAGAGAGAGAGAGAGAGAGAGAGAGAGAGAGAGAGACGAGAGAGATGAGAGACAGACAGACAGACAGACAGACAGACAGACAGACAGACAGACAGACAGAGAGCTCAGCAAATTCAGACTTGCAGATTGAAGCATACATAGTCGAATTGCTGATTGTTACGATAAATGGATTATTTTTGTACTTCTTATATACACCGGTGATGGCATCGACGGCGATGAATGGATGGTGATAATGGTGAAGATGACAATGCGGAGGACGAAGAGGCGAAATCACAGCCACACACGCACACTCCGATGTCCTTTCTCGTCCACTTATGGAGAGTGATCCCATGGAATCTATCAGAAAATGCCAGTGGAACGACTGATCAGCCGCGGGATGATTTATATACAATATATATGCAAAGAGAATATTGGCCCTTCTGGACACTTTGCGAACCCCTAAAACCCTTTAGGAGAAAAAAAACGCTCCGAATCCGACTAGCGAATCCGACAGAATGCAATCATTGGGTCTGCAGACATCTGGTAAGACTCAGAAGTTTTGCTGCCGACAATATTGATAACATGATGCGGCGAAAATGAATTCGGGACTCTGCTTTGAAAGTATCGTCTATGTAAAAACCCGGTCCTCGTCCATGAATAATACTTGGCCAAGTCTTTATCTGTTCTAGATGTTCGGTTTTGAAACTTTCTCAAACTACTTGTATTACGCTGACTAAGTATCTGTCGGTTCTCCGCGGAGCACTGCTTGCCGTCTGTACCGTAAAGACCACTCGTGGTTGTTGGTGAAGTATTTTGTCTCGCCTTTCCATTCTCCGTAGCCTGTTTAATCTTATACCTTAACATCACTCATAGTTGCTGGCGGAATATTTTATCTCGTGTTTCCTTTTCACCCATTGCTGGCATGGCATTCAATCTGCGGGCCCGCTGAATCTGGCTCCGCTCTTGCCCCGGAGTGATTTTGTTGCTCAGCTGTAGAAATTGGTTCCTTTCAGGAGGGGGTGGGGGGTGGAGGGAATATGGGGAAGGGGGGGGGTGAGGGGGACAAAACAGCTCCCTGGCGTCTGTAGGGGGTGCTTACACACTGTCTGGCCCTGAGATTGTTGTCAGCAGGACGCTTGATCGTGTGGAAAAATCACAATGAACAAGGCCCGACTATCTGCCGTCATCTTATGCCTCTCCAGGGTCTTGTGCGAAGACTTGTCTGTACCAAGCATCTGCTGGGTCGCGGCTTGGCCAAAGAGTTTTCTATAGCTCCGCAGAACTCGGACGGTAATAACGCCGAAGTTGTGCGCTATTTGAATGTTCTGGGTATGGTTGTACAGTGAAGTTGGACCAACTTTGCTTCCTATTGGCAGTGCTATTTGCAGATAAACAGCCTTTATCACACACACACACACACACACACACACACACACACACACACACACACACACACACACACACACACATATCTATACAAATCGTCGTGTTCGCTTTTTGAAAATACATCCTGTTGAATTATGGTGAGATCTTACACAGTGCTCATGATATTCACCATTGTTTCGGGAAAACAAAAACTGTTGCAAGTTCTGATTTTTACAGCCCTATTTTGTAAAAATCCTGCAGTGTATTCACGATACTCAGTTACAAATGCTGTAAACATCCGACACATATTCACATTGAAGAAGTGGAATTGTTTTAATGCCACTTGTTAAACTATACAATATTCGCGATATTTCTTTTTTTTTTATTGGTTATGTCACATTGTTTTATAATATGTTCAAAGTCTTTTTAGTCAGGTACGCCACATTCTACAATAAAAATCATGAACTATGTCATGATGTATTCAAGTTTTTTAATATCCTTGATCGGTATTCAGGATGTTCAAGTTCGGTTTTTTTTTATTGATGAAATTCAAAACACTCTTCATGTTTTCTTTCTTCTTTACATTGATCGTATCATAACTTTCGTAACAGTATGCAGGATGCTCATTTTAATGGTTACATTTGCTATGCAGTTTGTGCCTAAATTATGATTTTCAAAATATTCTTTTCTTTTTTTCAATTGTGACACTAGTTTGGCAGAGTCTTAAACCATATTCTCGATCTTTAAATTCGTTTCCATTGATTCTGCCATACGGCGTTGATGCTGACGACGGTGATTAACGATGAATTGATTTAAGCTGATTTTCTCTTGTTTTCTCTTTGGAATGACTGAGCTGGTCCAGAATCAGTGGTTTTCTCTGTCTTTCAGTCGTGTTCATAATTGCCTGTTTCTGTGATTCTGTTTGACTGTTTCGTTGTAATCTGATTTCGTTCTTTACTGTTTTTTTTCCTTCCTTTTTTTTCCCCTGTAGCCCATGCGCCTTTGTTGTAGAAAGTCTTAACGTTTTCTTTTTCTCCTTCGTTACAATTTATCACATTCATCTGCTTGTGTGTTATAGACTGTCAACAGTGTAGGAAAGGCTATACACACAGCTCAGAGTGGAAGCTCTCTGTCCATTTCGTGGACTCTAGTTCCTCCTATGACATTTCATGTAGCTCCATAACATTTTTCATCATTTTTTTTCCGGCCATTCCTTTGTTTAGTGGAACTGATGAATCAAGGATATGTCTGGTTCTCTTCTTAGCGCTGTTTGTTTGTTTGTCTTTAAGGATATTAATAGTTTACCTGTCATACGATGGATTGTTTAAACATCTTCGATAGCTGCATTTCTTTTGTCAAGACAATATTTCCCCACTGTGTGCCTACAAGAATAACGTCCCTGAATAGTCACCATGGTTCCTATATAACTGAACCTTAAATCGCTCAGATTTTTTGTTTTGTTTTTCGTTTTGTTTGTTTGTTTTGTTTTTAAGTTTACGTCTTTGTTTTCTTGCGCTTGATTTTTTTCCCCAGTTTCGCTGCGTATTGAACACGATTCTGTCGAAACATAAACACAGTTTTTTTTCCGTTTATCAAGCTATACACGATGAGTTAGTTTGTGTTTAGTAGTATGTTTGTTTTTTTTTTTTTCTGCGAGTAAAGTTGAAACTAAAACCAGCATGCTTTAGAAATCGGAGTTGTGTAAACATGTAGTGCAGGAAATGGCCACATTTTGTGTTATGTGCGTTTTATTTATTCTGTTTATTTGTTTCGTGTTAAGCACATTGCTTTTTTGTGAGTAGTATGACGTGAAAGGATCAAGAATTGAATGCTGAGAACTGAGAACTGAGAGAGAGAGAGAGAGAGAGAGAGAGAGAGAGAGAGAGAGAGAGAGAGAGAGAGAGAGAGAGAACACTGAAATGTTTCATGATCAGGCCGTTGGCCCATATCATGGAGTGTCAACATGACTTTGTGGTTATTAGATTACAAATATGTATATGCAAAATGTTTAACAACAAATACAATCAATTTAAGATACCTAATTCGCTATAATACTGAGTGACGATATGAAGCAGTAACAAAACAAAACAACAAGAACATGATAATTGTAGTAACGAAGAAGAAGAAGAAGAAGACTTGTAATCATCCTCATCATCGTCATTATCATCATCATCATCATCATCATCATCATCATCACACACATACAACTACTACTACTAGTACTACCACTACTACCACCACCCTTACTACTACTGCCACCACCACTAGCATTACTACTACTACAACCACTAATGCCATATGTGCAAATACTACTGTAATAACTGTGATATTTGCTGACGACTCAACTGATAAGAAGCATTATAGCCCTATAATCTAGCCATCAAAAAAGTTACAGTAAGTCAAATATATGATTTGCGTATTTTGAATGCTTTTTCAAGGTACATAGACAGCCTTGTATTTAATGATTTGTTTTCAGATGAAAGGAGCATCGTAAGTTTGAACAAAGATGGCTGACTAAAATATTTAGAAGGAATATACTGTTGCCTTAAGTCGTTATATAAGGGGCATTGTAAAACAAAGTGCACTTCATCTCAGTTAGATCGATACAAAAAGGACACGACAGATCATCTTCATTCAAATTTCTTCGAAAACGGAACTTGTGTACTTTTAGTGGAGATACTCCAAGTCTTAATCTAATCGAACTTATTCTGGCCTTCAAGTGATTTATATTAATCAGATAAGGAGATAGTGCTAATTCACTCTTAAACGTTCTAAAGAATTGAAACGTTCGCTTTGCAATGTGTCTGTGGACCACTTCTGTTTAAATCCGTTGATAATGGTAGTTTTTAGTGAACAGATAAATGTTTTATGTTTCCCACTCCTTGATTTTCCCATACCTCGCCATAACCATGCCTATAAAGAAAAAAACATGTTGCTGAAGCCCATGTGTTATTATTATTATTATGATAATGTAGCAACATTTGATAAGCTTTGTATGGTAAACGATGACTGGGCATTTGCAAAATTCTTAACCAGTATTAATTGTCCTGATCTGAAAATTGACTTGCAATGGGTAACGTCCCAGCTCCCCATAAACCATCAAATTTGGTGTTCTTACGCTGACGTTTAGGAATCTTTTCAATGCAAAAAGATGAATCTTTTCCAAAATATCAACATTGCTCGTTAAACCCCACACCTCAGCACCATAACTAAGTATGGGCTGGATCTGGGCATCAAACAGCTTGCAAAATATATAACTGGGGACTTTTCACCTAGAACCATAGAAGCCTGAAAATTTGTATCATTTTGCGTTTAGCCTTGCTAGCCATATCATTAAAACTGTGCGTAAAGGACAACCTTGTAGAAAGAATAATTCCAAGGTATCTGTACATATTCAACACAGTCACCTTGGAATGCCCATACAACCATTGCTCTTTATCTGATAGCCACTATTTCTAAATACCACTACATTTGATTTACTTAGATTAACAGTTAAACCAAGCTTTATTGCCGTTTCGTGTAAAGTATTTAACTGATGTTGAAGCCCCACAACAGAGTCGGAGAATAAAATTGTCATCTGCAAACATCAGAATAACAAGTTCTAAGAAATCTGGTAAGAGCTGCAGCCCGTGTTTCCCTTTACTGATTATTTCTTCTGCTAACTCATAAATGAATATTGAGAACAGAACTGGACTGCAAATTTCCCCTTGCTTTAACCCAATTGGACAGCTAAATGCTTCACCTAATCTGTTGCCATTTCTCACTCTTGCTTTGACTACAATACATGCTAGTTAAAGCTCGGTACATTTTCCCATCAATTCCTTTTTTCTTCAAAATAGACCATAAATTATTACGTATAACCGAGTCAAAAGCTTTCTTAAAGTCAATAAATGCAACATACAGTTTCTTATGCAATAATAGCTGTTTTTGAATGAAAGAGTAAAGTGTGTAAATATATGGTCAATTGTACTATAATTTTTCCTAAAGCCAGCTTGACAGTCATTAATAACGTTATTTTCCTCTATCCACTTTGTTAACCTAGCGTTTAGTATATGGCTGTAAATTTTGCTGCAGATGTTCAATAGGTAAATCCCCCTATAGTTATCTGGTAAATTAGTGTCACCCTTTTTAAAGAGTGGTTGTATTATTGCTTCTGTCCACTGTAAAGGATACTGCCCCGAAGCAAATAGCAGGTTTCTTATACAAACAGGACTTAATTTTATTCCAAAAGCCAGAAGAGTTGTTAATATTTTCATTGAGAGATTCTAAAACTTCTTGCCGATGTTGTTTTTTCGTT
>JADBJO010002785.1:162500-165000 GCA_016801955.1 Conus betulinus | reverse complement strand
TCTCTCTCTCTCTCTCTCTCTCTCTCTCTCTCTCTCTCTCTCTCTCTCTCTCTCTTCAGTTTGTTTTGTCTTTCTCATTTTTTTTTCTGTGTATTTCTGTCTTCTGTATCTGATTTATGATGTAGTTCTACTCTCTAGATTTCTCCACCTCTTTCTCTGTTTGACCTCCCCTGCCTCGCTTGATCGATCTTGTCAGTCTTTTCTTTTCTTTTCTCTCTCACACACACACACACACACACACACACACACACACACACACACACACACACACACACACACACACACACACACACACACACACACACCTTCCACCTCTGTATCTGTCTCTCCTTTTTCTTCCGAGGAAAGGGTGGAAGGAAGGAAATGACAGGATAGGAGAGAGAGAGAGAGAGAGAGAGAGAGAGAGAGAGAGAGAGAGAGAGAGAGAGAGAGAGAGAGAGAGAGCATTCGGGAACTTTTTGTTGTTCTTTCTTCCGGGCATTTGGCAACTTTTCACTTCGTGTTTCGTTCTGCTTCATCCGTTTGTCGCCTGAGAGAGAGAGAGAGAGAGAGAGAGAGAGAGAGAGAGAGAGAGAGAGAGAGAGAGAGAGAGAGAGAGAGAGAGAGAGAGAGAGAGAGATTTTGTTATCCTGTTTTGTCTTTCTTTGTTCTTAGTCTTTTCTCCAACCCGTGGTTCGTTTTTGTTCCTCTCTTTTTTTTTTCCCCTTCTTTCTTTCTTTTTGTTGTTGTTGTATAGTTACTTTGTATTTTTCCTTTACTTTTCATTGTTCCCTTTATAGTTCTCTCCTTCCCTGCATTTTGTTTGGTTCCGCTTTTGTCTTCGTCGGATTTGTGTGATTCTTTTCTCGTTTGTCTTCCGACTTTTCAAGAAAACTTTGTGTCTACTGTTATGAATACTTTTGTTTTGTTTTGTTTTGTTTTTGTTTTGTTTGTCCGTGTGTCTTTGTAGTCAGTTTGCCGGTGGGCTTGTCTGTTCACCTGTCTCTCAGACTGCCTGTATCTCATCGTCTTTGGCATAGCTTCCTGTCTTCGCTCTTTGTTTTATGTTCTAGTCCATACGCTATATGAGTAATCAGTGCATGTCCGATGGGGGGGACAGGGGGGGGGGGGGGGGACAGGGACAGAGAGAGACAGACCATGTGATAAATGGAAAACATGTACGCATGCGCGCGCGCTCGTACACACACACACACACACACACACACACACACACACACACACATGAAGAGTAGAGATTGTTTTATATAGAGATAAAGATAGCGCGACTTACAGTCAATACAATCAGAAAGAAAAGCGAGACAGACAGGCAGACGAGAGAGAGAGAGAGAGAGAGAGAGAGAGAGAGAGAGAGAGAGAGAGAGAGAGAGAGAGAGAGAGAGAGAAGAGAAGGTATCGGAGAGAGAAGAGGTGTTGGAGATCGATGGTAATCATTGTCTGTCCCAAAAGCTCTGTGAAATAGGCCCAGCAGGGGCGTGAGTGTAGGTCTGTAGAGAAGGAAGAGATCTGATGAACCCACAGACACTGCCGTCTCTTCTATATCGTCTACGTATACGTGACAGTGTCATTCAGTACAACTCGCGCTTCTAATGTTAGAATTTTGTTGTTGTTGTTTGTTGTTGTTGTTACAATAGTAAGTTGAACAGATCCACTGTTTGGAGACGAGAAGTGCTAAAACAAAACAAAACTCAATACACATAAATGATTACTCAAGTCAGTAAATGTATAAATATATGAATAAATAAATTGATCAAGAAAACGATTGGCTTGCTAGCATGTCTGTCAGAAGAAATTGTATTTATTTATCTATGAATGTTATATTTAGCAGCATCGTGTATTGGTTTGACAAATGTAAACAATATCGCAAAGGTTGAATCAGAATGACATTTAAAGAATGAAAAAAAAAAAGGTTCAGACACATGCATTTTTAAAAGAAAAATTGTTACTTCTTTATATATGACAATTGTAAGGTTGAAGCAGGATGCATGAAATTAAAAGTTGGAGGGAGTGGAGGGGGGGGGGGGGGGGGGGGGGGGGGGGTTCCAACCGCATTTAAAAAAAAATATCTCGCTTCTACAAATGCGAACAATAAAGTAACTTTTCTGCTGTAAAAGAACGCAGAATGAAATGGAAAAAGAACCGGAAGCGTATACAAACCTGAATGAACTACGGTTGTTCATCAATGGGATCAGGAGAATGATTTTCAGTAACGGATAACAGTGTATTTGTATGAGCGCATGTGCGCGCGCGTGCAAAATTATGCACGCGCGCGTCACTGTGTCAGTGTTAGTGTTAATGTGTGTTAGTGTGTGTGTGTGTGTGTGTGTGTGTGTGTGTGTGTGTGTGTGTGTGTGTGTGTGTGTGTGTCTGTCCTGTCTGTGTGTCTGTGCATGTGTGTGTGTGTGTGTGTGTGTGCGCGTGCGTGTGCGCGCGCGCGCGCGCGCGTGTCTGTCTTTGAATGCCATGCAGCCCTATATCGAAACGTGTTCATCTAGAAAACGAT
>JADBJO010002785.1:140000-150000 GCA_016801955.1 Conus betulinus | reverse complement strand
TAAGCTCTTCAACTGTGTATGAAGTGGTTGGTTTTTTTTTTTTTTTTTTTTTTTTTTTTTTTGGGGGGGGGGGGGGGGGAGAGATCTTTTCAAAGCTACAGCCCTCAGACGAGTACGATAAAAACAAATGTACATGAGAGAGAGAGAGAGAGAGAGAGAGAGAGAGAGAGAGAGAGAGAGAGAGAGAGAGAGAGAGAGATCCAGACAGACAGGCACAGACAGACAGACAGAGAGACAGACAGGCACAGACAGACAGGCAGGCAGGCAGGCAGACAGGCAGGCAGGCAGACAGACAGACAGACAGAGACAGCCATAAAGACAGAGACAGAGAGCCTCGCTCAGTTAGTCGATCAGTCTAAGCTGAAAGGGAGGAAGCCTAGCATAGGTGGACGATACATTGTCCCTTCACCCAGTTCTTTCCCCGACTCCTTGTCAGTGACCGATGACTCCGTCCTCAGTCTAGTCACGGCTGAAACTATCGCCGGTATACTTGGACCATTACCACGTGACACTTTTAGCCCAAATAAGGCTCTGGGCATCACAGAGAGAGAGAGAGAGAGAGAGAGAGAGAGAGAGAGAGAGAGAGAGAGAAATTGATTGGAGGTAAGGGCAAAGGAGAAAGGTAATGAAATAATTTGTGTAACGATAGCAACGGTGTCCCAATTCTCGAGAATATATCAGTGTTACTATAGCTATGCACAGCGTATGGGATTGGATGGGTGAGGGAAGCGGGAGGTAAGGGGAGAGGGGGGGGGGGGGGGGTTCAAGAAAGAAAGGATGCTGGCGTAGAAGAAGATCTATGATAGTAATAAAGACATTCTGACGCTCTAAATGTCGCGATTGCAGCATATGCGGGACATTATACCGCCGTGTATGAGGAGTTGAGGTTTGAGAGAGAGAGAGAGAGAGAGAGAGAGGAGAGAGAGAGAGAGAGAGAGAGAGAGAGAGAGAGAGAGAGATGGAATGAGTGCCCCCGGGCCTCTCTGTTAACGGCCAATCTCCGTGCCCATGGATCCAGAACAATAACACACAGATGCGGGGCCGCACGCTGCAAACAGCCAGAGGCGCCACATGACCCTAATGATCACGGGCGAGGAAAAGATCAGAACTTGACCCAAACGATGTGCAGACCCGTAGGAGAAAGTGCAGGCGCAGGTCGAGGTCCCAGTCACGCTCTTCGTGGTGACCGATCGGTTGGAGGCTGTTATTAATCCTGGGGGGGGGGGGGGGGGGGGGGGGGGGGGGGTCGGGGTAGTATGAAAATCTGTCTTTACAGCTGGGTCCTACCTCAGTGTGCCCTTTGTGAATGTGCGATTGTGAGCAAAGCGCCGTGGACAGCGAAAGAGACTCCCCGTCGATGTGAACATGACATACAGCAGAAGTGAATACAGGGCGGGTGGGATGTCTGTCTGGCGATTGATTTGACCTCTGAAGTTCTCGCTGTGCGCCGTTGTTCGTTACTTAATTGACCCAATTAGTCTGGCTGTGCCGATGATGGAAAAGAGGAACACAGACTGGGGCTGGGGGAGAGTCCGCTGGCACAGATGATTACCATCATATCGTCTTCTGGCCCCCATTTAGAGAGAGAGAGAGAGAGAGAGAGAGAGAGAGAGAGAGAGAGAGGAGAGAGAAGAGAAGTAGAAGGAGGGACAGGTTTGAGAGAGCAGTCATGATTATATACAGACAGAACCCGACTTTGGAATCATCAGTCTGAAACTGAACCGATGCTCACTTGCTAGCCTGCACTACCTTCACCGTACAGTCAGTCACCCACGCGCTCTGCTGCCTTCCATATCGCTCCTCTAATTGGCAGCCAGTTCCTTTCACATACCTTTCCCATGTGGCAAACCTTATTTCTTTCCTTTTGCTCTTCTTTTTTTTTTTTTTTCCTTTTAGAACAGATTCCTCCTCCTTGTCCTCCTCCTCCTCCTCCTCCATCTCCTCCTCCTCCTCCTCCTCCTCTTCATCTCATCATCATCATCATCATCATCATCATCATCACCATCATTGTCGTCGTCGTCGTCTGCAGCTGATTGATGCTAGTGCTGATGATCGTAGCCCGTCCTATCCTGAATGCAATGTTTGCTATGTGGGAGGAGAGACTACGCCCACATCAGTGCACCAGCACCCATGTATGGATTTCCAAGGTCCCCAACTGCTTCCTTTCCCCCTTCTCTGACAGAGGAAACAAAGGAAAAAACACAAAAGAAAGAAAAAAAGAGAAAAAAACTTGGGTCCATGGAGACGCAGAGGGGAGGTCAGCGCACTGGATATTAGACAGGCTTTGTTGACCTCACCTTATTCCTCAACGCTGATTCCTTTGCAGTGGCAAAAACCATATTGATAGTGACATTCCTGCTGCGGGTGTCTGTGTAGCTGTCACGGCGTTCGTGTGGAGTCAGGCCGGGGTCAGCTGGGAGCAGGTTTGCCAGGACGTGGCTGTTTGGTTTGCTGGCGTGGGCTGTTTGTCCAGTCAGTGTCAGGATCCGCTGTGTGGGCTGGCGTTTACCTCACACACGTCTGCCTGCACAAGTTTGGAGATGTTGTGATGTTGATCTGGTCAACAGGCCGTTAAGTAGGCCGTCCGGAAATTCTGCTCCTGTGATGAGACAACAGCTCGTGGTTCGAAACCTGCGCTTCCTTTCGCTGTCTTTCAGTAATCCTACACGAAGTTTAACACATTTACTGCGCTTTGTACATGTCAGTCTTTGGACTAGTGCAATGCTGTGTGGACGCACATTGAACATTCCAGTCTCACGCTGTTTCTCTTTCGCTCAGCGTTTCACAGAAAGGGCATCTTGGCCACCAAGAGGCTATTGGAGTTATTGCTCACACAGCTGTCTTTCCTTTTGGAGTCAAACTGACCATGCAAGTTGGAACAGACGATTGTATTGATCTGGACTTTGAGGGGGGAAAAAATTAATCCATTTACCAGCAACTACGATTCAGATGAAGAGTTGATACTTTTGTTTCTTTGTTTTTCTTTTTCTTTTGCTAACACCGTGCTGCCTCTCTCTCCCTCCCTCCCTCCTCCTCCTCTCTCTCTCTCTCTCTCTCTCTGGTGGAACAATAGGTATGGACAGAAAGAGTTATTTCCCATGTACTTGGGAGAAAAGGATAGGGAAAAATACCAAATGTCAGCGTACCTGTTACTAGATTTACGAAGTGTTGACATTCCATGACAGTTCCATGACTGTAACGATTCGTTAACATTAACTCCACAGTCCTCATGTGCAATAGATATTTGTCATGATCTTGACCTATGAATGGTGGGTCTACCGCTTGATCCCGATGTGCATCAAAGTGTTGTGCGTTTAGTCCTCTGACCACAGTCGATCTCCCACCAAATCTGTATGAAACCGGTTCGGTAGTTTTCTTAGTGAATTGGGCTGACAGACAAACAAACGAAGAAACGAACGCGGTTTAAAACGTCACGTCGGTGGAGGTAAAAACAAAGATCCAGGTTTGAACGTGTCGGCTTGCAGCTGCTTTGATTGGTTAGCGGTTCACGTTGGTCGCCTTCAGGCCAACACTGTAGGGTGATTCTTGCGAGTGGTGTGATGTGTTTGCCCTGTCTATTGTTGCAGATAAACCGGGGCGAGGCCTGTTCTTGTTATTTTGCCAAGCATCCCTCCCTCCTCCCCACACCCCCCCATCACATCCCCCGGCTCCTCCAGCTTACCGGGCCCCTTTGTCTGTGTGAGGCGAAACGTGACTAGGAAAATATGAACGGTTATTCCTGCGGACAGTTTTGCCCCTTTTGTGACCGCGTGGATGTGTTGCTTGTAAAGTGGCTGGGGCCCAAACGGTCCTCTGGATATTTCTTTGTCTTTCTCTCTGTCTCTTCACTTCTCTTTATGTCTCTCGCACCGCTTCTGTCTTCTTCCCATTGTGGTTTTGCTGATGCGTTACTAAAGAAAAACAGCACCCCAAAGGCACGTTTTGTGATTAGCATAACGGATGTATCTGCTAGTCGATAAACTGCATCAGAATAGGAGGGGGTGGGGGTGGAAAGAGCGCGGGGGGGGGGAGGGAGAGAGAGAGAGAGAGAGAGAGAGAGAGAGAGAGAGAGAGAGAGAGAGAGAGAGAGAGAGAGAAAGTTGATACGCGAGGATGATACGCGATATCTGCTGATAGAGAGAGAGAGGGGGGGGGGGGGAGAGGGGGGAGAGGGAAAGTTGATATGCGAGAATGATACGCGATACGTGCTGATGAGAGAGAGAGAGAGAGAGAGAGAGAGAGAGAGAGAGAGAGAGAGAGAGAGAGAGAGAGAGAGAGAGAGATACGCGACATCTGCTGACAAACACTCGACACAGGTTTGTTATTTTGCGGCATTCTTCGAGTAACGAGGTAGTTTTGTTTTCAGATGATGAGTCGTCTGGCACTGCGTCTGGCTGATGCTGTCTTTGTAGTGTACACACTCACCAGGCCGTACCCCTCCATACTCGACTCTGAGACTCCTCTATTATTAGTTCTGATGCACAAGCGTGATGTGATTATTAGTCAAGTATGAAGCGTTCCCCTGGACTAATTGCGCTCCTGGCGGGAGTCGCTGGGACTCTGTGGGTAGACACTGGAAGCCAGAACAGTTTTTGTTTGTTTGTTTGTGTTGTTGTTGTTGTTTTCAAGATGGCAACGCTACAGTTATCCTAGTCTGAACTGGGTGTGAATCAGTACCTGCTGTTACGGAAAGGATCCTGAAATGTTGAAGAGATGAAAGAGAGCAATGGAATCCCAAAGGGCATTTCTTTTTATGATTACCTTTGATATATGGTGTTAGAAGTGACGTTATCAGGAGTTTTCTGACAATGATTAATGAACGAAAAATGCTGTTTTTCACATCAAACACATTTTTATGTCTGCTGAACGAAACTTTCTATGCATACTTATGTGTTCATGTGTTTATTTAGTGACATGGCAGCAGTTTCTATGCATACGTATGTTCTCGCGTTTATTTATCAACATGACAGCCAACAGACTATCCTTTATAAAAACCGAGGACAAAATAAACTTAAGTTTTGGGTCCGGTGTTGTGTAACATGCTTGAGTTTTACCGTGTGTGTATGGAAGGGCCGTGGATAAAACCAGCTGGGCCTGTACTTTGCTTACCTATGTTGCGCGGACAACAGCGATGTGGCAGAGGAAGGGTACGGAAGTACTTCTGACCTTTGTTTTGTCTGGTTGAAAGGTCAGTCAGTCCCGTTAGGTCCCGTTCCAGGTTTCCTGGAATCGTAACTCGCATCATTTATAACGGAACGCATTCTGCGCGTTGCTCCTGTCGTTGAATTTGTTCAAAGACTGGATAGTACGTAAACAATAGATGGCATGGGAATCAGCACCCCGAAGATCAAAGGTGATGGCTAGCCACTATAGTATCATGAATATGGATACAGCTGTTTAACGACAGAAGCTAGAATCAGTTCAATGGTTCACTTACCTGAAATCCAGCGTTAGGAAGGACGAAAACCGTACCAGAAATGCTCTCCAGTTGGCAGCAAAGGCAATATCAGCGTTGTCCAGACTAAAATCTGCATGGAGGGACAGGAGCACGGGGTGTGTAGCAAAGGGGGAGGAGGCGAACTGCAATGAACAATTGTAATAATTTATTCTCTGCTCAAGTCCATCACTCTCATTGTATTGGCTGTGAGCTTTCGTTTAAAAAAAAAAAAAAGTGTGGAATCGCTTCACATACTCCGGAGGACGGTAGCCTGAAACTAATGAAAGTCCTGTCTTTGAGAGGGACGCTGGCTATGGTGATCCGTCAGGGATTACTTCTGGACTCAGTCTTGTTCCCTGTCTACGTAACCATCGCTGAAGTTCGCAGACAGTCTCTGTTTTGTGTGTGGCTGTATCTTAAAAAAACAACAACAACAACAACAACAAAGCAAAACAAAACAAAACAAAACCACAGTTCAGCATCGATCGATTAGCCTCTGCCTGCTTCAAAATGGGTAAAATGAGGGGAATTTCACATGTTCATTTAAACAACACTGTATCTTCTTTAACATGCCAAATGTTTTTCTGGTGTATCTCACCTTTAGATAATACTAAGAAAGTAGATCACCCTCAAGTACTCCGACAACTAGATGTATCCGTGCAAGAGCTAAACACTTCCACCTCCTGATTCCGAGTTTAAAATCGTTTGCGCGTTCGTCAAAACAACAACAGCAACAACAACAACAACAGCAACAAAAACAACAACAACAAAACACAACAACAACAACACAACAAACAAAACATAGTCGAGGAAAATCATCATGAGGAGATCATGAGAGCATTCAGTTTTTGAAATAAAGTGTAGAGGGCATACAAAAGAGACCATGGTAACGTTTGTTTTTCTTTCTGAGTCATTGAGAAATTAATACGGGTTCAGTGAATTGGCTTATTGCTGGTTTTTTCCTCCACGGTAAACACACTACTCTAATATCTGTACGATTCTGGGGGTCAGCGTACTGGCGTGACAGGCACAGACACTACGCATAACCTGACGTCTTTGTAGAAACGCCTTCCTGTTGCCTCTCATTGTCTCTCATTACTTAAATGTCCTTTCATACGGGAAAAAAAAAAATCAATTGCTTGGAAAGATGGCAGACAGCACCTAGGTCCAGGCTGTATTGAGCTGTTGTCTCCAAGCAACCATTCGTAATGTTCCAGATAACTGGTCTGGGATCACTTCTGGTATTGGTCGTGTCGTGCTACTTGGCCCATCAGTCCCCTGGCTCCGACCAACCCATTCATATTGTTTCTGGAAGGCTGAACACAGACCAGTTATGTGATTGGAGAAGAACGGAGTGGTTTGGGTCTAGACTTTTAGTACTTCTTGCGAGAGTTGGCGCAAAAACGCTACGTAGGGGACAATGGAGGTCGGCGGTTTGTGTTTTTTGATTATCACAGCTCTTGTAATTCTTCGATATTCACAAGGTGTAAAATTAACTGTCTCCGTCTTTGAAACCCTTGGTTCAGTTTGGAATGATCATTAAGGTGAAAGACGAATCCTTGTAATTAGAGTCTGTAATACGTTTCAGACTTTGATGGAAGCGAACGTAAATTTTCAGTGATGTGGTCTTACGTGGATGCTGATGTTCGGTAACGCCAAACACAGTCGATGATTTGACCATTTCTTGGAGATGCTACTTATTGAAATTTGCAATCTGTTGGAATAAGCAGACGCATAGATGACTGTTTCAACTGGCATATCAAGTCCTTTTCCCCTAGTACAACACCACGCCCCCCATGCATGTTTTCTTTCATTTGAAAACAGACCCCCCCTTACTTCCCTCCTCTCACGTCTGTCCAAATGATGCGTTACTTAGGTATAGGGGATGGTATTTGTCTAACAAGAAACAAAAAAAAAAAAAAGTAGCTCGGCCCGGCCTCAGCTGAGCCAATGTCGGAAATGATCATAGCATTCCCATTGCTTTTCTGGGGTTGCTCCTGGTCTTTGTCGAGTCTTGTTACTGTGCCAATCTTCACCATGGCTCTCATACCCCCCTTTCATATTGTTTCGCTGAGCCCTAATGCAGACTTTTCGTGACCGGGAAAACAATGACGTTTTCAAGACTACCGTCGCGCTTCTTCATTGTGTTTGTGTCAGCGCTATTTCCAACCCTGTCTCAGTCTGTCTGTCAGTGTCCCCCGCCTCCTCTCTCTCTCTCTCTCTCTCTCTCTCTCTCTCTCTCTCTCTCTCTCTCTCTCTCTCTCACAGCTGAATTCAGCAAATCTTTCAGATTCTTCTTCAGAGGGGTATCATAAGCTTCCAGCAAGAATGCACGTAAAACCAGAGAGAGAGAGAGAAGAGAGAGAGAGAGAGATGAGAGAGAGAGAGAGAGAGAGAGAGAGAGAGGAGAGAGAGAGAGAGATAAGGCAACAGGCAATTAAAAGCCTATTTCAGTAACATGTGTGTGTGTGTGTGTGTGTGTGTGTGTATATGTGTGTGTGTGTGTGTGTGTATGTGTGTGTGTGTGTGTGTGTGTGTGTGTGTGTGTGTGTGTGTTGTTGTTGTTGTTGTTCTTGCTGCTGTTGTTAGTCTGTTTAACGTATGTTCACTACAAGTGATGTTAGACGGTGGGAAAGGATCGGGAGAGTGGGAAGGGATAGGGGAGAGTGGGAAGGGATAGGGGAGAGCGGGAAGGGATAGAGCGGGAAGGGATAGGGAGAGCGGAAGGGATAGGGAGAGTGGGAAGGGATAGGGAGAGGGAAAGGGATAGGGAGAGAGCGGGAAGGGATAGGGAGAGTGGGAAGGGATCGGGGAGAGGGGAAGGGATAGGGAGAGCGGGAAGGGATAGGGGGAGAGGGGAAGGGATAGGGAGAGTGGGAAGGGATCGGGGGAGAGGGGAAGGGATAGGGAGAGCGGGAAGGGATAGGGAGAGCGGGAAGAAGAAGACTGCATGCAAGTTTTAGATGCAACGTACGCGTGTGTGTCGGTACTTGCGTGAGTGTGTACAAGAGCTTAAAATCTAGTTATTGCATATGGACGAAAGTGTTTTGATGATTTTCAATGTGTGTGTGTGTGTGTGTGTGTGTGTGTGTGTGCGTAAGTACGCGCGTGCGTGCGTGTGTGTGTGTGTGTGTGTGTGTGTGTGTGTGCGTGCGTGCGTGCCCGTGTGTGTTTGTGTGTGTGTGCGTGCGTGTGCGCGAGCGCGCGATGCCACCTGTTCGTGGAAATGTATCATGAGCATGAAGAAGGAAGGTCGGATGATGAAGATTTAGGCTGATATTCATGTGAAAAATATCTGAGAACCACACACAGACAGGCAAGACGCCCCAGCTAAGCTGAAAGAGGCACGGCGAAGCCCTTGTATAATGGAATAACAATAAGGCTCCGCACGGCAGACCTCCTGCTCCGCACAGGCCCAGGGGGGGTGAGCACCATTACTCCAGTGACGGGGTCCTGGCTAATGATAAAGACCTCCCCCTTCCCGGCCCCTTCCCCTTCACCCCCTCGGCTCCACCTCCCCGAACAACCCCCCTCACCCATCCTGTTTTCTTCCGCCTAAAGCGAACGGAGTGGCCCGCTCGACACAATGCAAGGCGACAGGCCTTGCCGGCTTTGTCCCCGTCACGTATTGTGTGTCACGGGCGTTTCACCCCTGTGTGGGTCCCCAGGCGCCGTGTGAACTGTTCAATTTACCTGGCTTTAGCGGAATGGCCCCGCCTCACCCGCGCACTGTCGCCCTTTTGTGTCCCATCCCCCTTACTCCCCCCCCCCCCCCCCCCCCGTTCTTTTCTTGCTTCTCCTCTTCCTGCCCCCCCCCCCCCCCCCCCTTCTACACACTTACACTCCACTCGTCTAAACCTCCACACCCCCACCACGCACTCCCCAGCACACTCCACATGCCCCAACGCACTTGCCTCTCTCTCTCTCTCTCTCTCTCTCTCTCTCTCTCTTCTTTACCTCCGCACCGACCCTCGTCAGTCAACAAAGCCCTGGATTGTTGCTTCGCTCCAAGGTGTTGGCAGGATAATGGCAGATACGGTAGTGGTGGGGGGTTGTTCCTCCCATTTCTTCGTTATAATGCCTACCCCTCCCTGCTCTCCGCCCCTGTGCCCAGGCCCAGTCCCCAGCATACGAACTATTCCTTCCAACCCCCCCCACCTCAACCCCCATTTTCGATCGCTTCTTATCTCAATTTTCCTTTTTTTTTTTTTTTTTTTTTTCTTTATCTGTTCTCCTGACGAACTGGTTATATGGGTAGCGGGGGGGGGGGGGAGGGGGGGGGGGGGGGGGGGGGGGAGAGAGAGAGAGAGAGAGAGAGAGAGAGAGGGGGGGGGGTTGGGCATTGTGCCACTGTTTCTGAATGGGAGCATTCGTTCTATTTGAAATGTCAAATAAACGGGGGTTCTGTCGTTCTTGTTTAAGATACAAAGGCGCGAGAGAGAGAGAGAGAGAGAGAGAGAGAGAGAGAGAGAGAGAGAGATGAAAAAGAAGCACAAAGTGAAGTATTCATTATACTAGTTCGTTCACTCGCTTCTAGTATTAAATGTCGATCAATTAGTCAAT
>JADBJO010002785.1:110000-115000 GCA_016801955.1 Conus betulinus | reverse complement strand
CCCGCAACACACACACACACACACACACAGACCCACACACCCACGCACCACACAGACACAACACACGCGCGCACACACATACACACACATCACGCAATGCACGCACGCACACACGCACAACACCACCACACCACACGCACGCCCAGGCACGCGCAGCCCGCTGCGCGCAGAGCGCATACACAAATACACTCACACACACACACCCATCACACACACAACACACAACACACACCACAAACACACCACACCACACACACACACACACATTCTAAGACGCACTCATTCGCTCACCGCCCCCAGCCCTCCTCGGACTGCCCTTGAGGAAAGCTTATGTGCTTTCTCAAAAAACATAAATGTTTTTTATTTTGTTTGTTTTAGTTTTGTTCCCCATAACTCTTTACAGCGTTTTGCATTTCATTAGAGTCCCTGCAGTGGTTTAAAACGGTGATAATACGGATGGGCTTGACTCTTTTTTCTTTTCTTTTTTTGTTTGTTTGTTGTTTGTTTGTTTTGACAAAGAGAAGGAAAACGAGCGGTGCCGGTGAGGTAAAGATGGAGTAGTACAGAGAGGGAGAGAGTTGAAAGACTGAGAGATGTGAAGAGGAGAGATGTGGAGCAATTAAGACTGAGGGAGAAACGATGTGGGGGTGAGAGTGGGTGAGAGTAGCTCTCTTCAGTGCACACACACACACACACACCACAAACGCACACACACACGCAGCAACGCACGCACACACACACAGACACACACACACACACACACACACACACCACAACCCACACACACACACACACACACACACACACACTCGCGCGCGGTGCCCGTGCACAGTACAATCACTCGCTCGCTCTCGTTTCTCTCTCCCCCCACCCCCATCTCTCTCTTTCTCTCTCCCCACACACACACCCACACACACACGCACACACACACACCCACACACACACACACACACACACACACACAACACACACCACAAACAGAACCACAACAACAAACACACACAACACCAAACACAACACCACACAACACACACAATCTTCTCATCCGTGTAAGGAAAGAGCAAAGCGTTTCGTAAAAACTGCAGCAGATGTTGTAGTAGGGAGTTCGTGTTTGTTTTGGGGGGAGGAGCTTGCACAGCGCTGGTAGACCTGGCACCTGGCGCCACTGGGGAAGTTGTGTCCAAGGGCTGTGGCAAAAATAAAAGTGTGGAGGGTTTTGTGTTTACGGAACGCGATTCTGTATTTTTCTTTGAGTTCCAGCGAGCGCGTTTGTTTAAGCCTGTCTGTCTGTCTACTGTCTGTCCGTCCGTTCTGTCTGTTTGTCTGTCTGTTTTGCCAAACGAGAACCAATCATTCATTCATTTGAGCCAGTCAGTCTGTCACTCTGGTCAGTCAGCCAGTCTATTTGTCGGACTGTCGGTCTGTCTGTATGTCTGTCTGCTCTGCTGCCAATGTATGTCTGTCTAGTATGTCTGTCTCTCTATATCTGATCTCGCTCCTGTCTATGTCCTGTATGTCTGTCTCTCTCTCTCTCTCTCTCGCTCTGTCTGTCGTACCTGTCTGTCTAGTCTCTCTTCTCTCTCCTGTCATCTTCTCTCTATACTCTCTCTCTCCAGGCTATCTCTTATCTCTCTCTCTCTCTCTGACGATTATACAAAGATACCCTGCCTGGCAGTCCAGGCAACCCTGGTCAGTTGTCTGAGAAATCGGTCAGGCAGCACTAAGCCGCTACCTCCCTGCCTCACCGCTCCCCTCATCTACTCTCTCTCTCTCTCTCTCTCTCTCTCTCTATCTCTCCTCTCTCTCTCTCAGAAATGCTCCTTCTTTCCTGCTGTGTTTCCACAATTCAGCTGTCGTTTTTGTAGTGATAAATTAACAAAGGCTTGCTAAAAGGCTATTCACACAGACACACACAGACACACACACACACACACACACCCACACACCATCACAGGAGAGACGGAGAGAAGAGGAGACAGAGACGGAGAGAGAGACGAGAGGAGGGAGCGCTGGGGGGAGGAAGGGGCAGGGAGGGAGGAAGTGAGAAGGACGTGGGAAAGCGGGCTGGAGGCCGCGTGGGAAGCCAAGGGAGGGAGGAGGACAGAGAGTTTAGAGTGGAGAGTTTGGTTTTCTCCCCTAGGCCTCCGCTTCCGTCATCCCCCCACTCCTCCCACCCCCCCCCCCCCCCCCTCCCCCTTTCCCCTCCCCCCTGCCTTTTTCCTCCTTCACCCACTTACGCAGTCTTCTCTCGCAGTCCATGTAATCAAACATCCTTTTTTTGTTGGCAAGTGTCGAGCCAAGCCAAGCAGGGAGGCGACGGGAGGACAATTTAAGTGTGCTGGTCTCCTCTTCGAACCCACCACCTGTACATATCCTGGATTAACATGGCCACAGTGTTGCTTCTATCCCTCTGTTACAGTGTTGTCTAAATTCACACGAATACAATGCTTTTTTTTTTTTTGTGTAGTAATGTCTTTGAATTCATACGATCCGAAATGTATCCTGTGCCATTAGTATACTGACCTGAGACAATCACAATGCTGTTTTGACTCTGCAACAAGATTCTGTTGGGGAATTTGATACCTTGCGACTTGGCTCGGAAGTACTGGAAAGAGAGCTCATTCCTTTATGACCGTTTTGTTCTGTTTTGCTTTGTCCGTTTAAATGCAATGTTGGCCTCTTTTAAGAAGTGTGTGTGTGTGTCAGTCAGTACTATATGCACCGCCTGTCGTGTTGTTGAATATCTCTCTTTCCTCTCTTCCCTCCCTCTCTCCCCCACCTCCCCCCCCCCCCCCCACTCCCTCACCCCCCCCCTCTCTCTCTCTCTCTCTCTCCCTCTCTCGCTCTCTCTCTCTCTCTCTCTCCTCCTTCCTCCTCCTCTCCTTCTTCTCTTCTCCTTCTTCTTCTTCTTCTTTCTTCTTCTTCTTCTTTGACTTTCTCTCCTAACAATGCCACTGGAATTTAAAGAAACAAAATCCTGACACAAGGACCAAAGCATTCAAATGAAAGGGAGCAGACCGGCAAGTAATAACAAAGGCGAGGTATCGGGGAGACAGCCAGTGACTCAGAGTGTTTGCCCATCATCTGAACCAAGGTCGGTGTCCCCGTGTGGACATACTGTCTTTTTACCGCGTTCCCAGTCTGTTGACTGTGCCTTCTTAGAGAGTGTCCCACTGGCGTGACTGAAAAACTGCCCTCGCTTGTCTTGTCACCACCGCTCGTGTTGGTGCACTGAAAATTTAATGCACTTCCTTCCGGGGGTGGTCATCAAAAATCGAGAGAAAAGAGCGGGCGTAGATTCAGGCATGATCGCCTCCGTGTCCCTGTGTGTCCATTGCCTGTCTTCAGTCTGTCTGTCTGTCAGTCTCTTTCCCAGTCTCTCTCCCACCCTTCTATGAAGAGGCTTTCGTAGGGTCACACATGTACCTCGTGCCTGTTTTAGGCGTCGAAATTGGGCCTGGAAAGTGGTCGCAGTACGTAATTGTATTTATCTGTTTTGCTATTCTTGTATACATATGTACAGGCGCGCGCGCGCACGCGCGCACACACACACACACACACACACACACACACACACCACACACACACACACACACACACACACACACAGTTATGATTTCTCATAAAACAATGCTGTGTCTGTAGACCCTTCACGGTTAATTAATGTCTGACCCTGAGTCTGTCACACACGCAATCACACACACACACACACACACACACACACACACACACACACACACACACACACCGCACACGCGCACACACGCGCGCACAGTGAGAGTGAGTGAGAAAGAGAGGGATAGAAGGATTGCAGAGAAAGGGAGAGGGAAGAAGGGGGTGGAGGGATGGAGAGGATCACAGAGAGAGAGAGAGAGAGAGAGAGGAGAGAGAGAGAGAGAGAGAGAGGGGGGGGGGAGAGAGAGGAGCGGGGGAGATCTTTTCTTTTTTTCAAACCTGGGTTTAGTTCATTTGAAATGACATAGCGTGTTTGAACGAGTCCAGAATCAGTAATGTAAAATGTATTTACAGTTTATGTTCATTTATTTCATTCAGTTTAAGTGTTAGTGAAGTTATATGTTAAATGGTTCAGTCACACACACACACACACACACACACACACACACACACACACACACACACACACACACACACACACACACTCACACACACACACACACACACACGCTCGCGCGCACGCACACACACACACGCACACACGCACACGCGCACACACACACACACACACACACACACACACACACACGCACGCACACACACACACCACACACACACACACAAAGACACACACACACACACACACACAAAAATACACAGACACACACACACAGACACACGAACACACACTCACACTCTCTCTCTCTCTCTCTCTCTCTCTCTCTCTCTCTCTCTTCACACACACACACACACACACACACACACACACACACACACACACACACACACACACACACACGCACACCGTATCCCACATCGTACTCGGAGTTGACGGTATGCATTCACTCTGTAACAATCACTAATAAGAAAATCATCACCCAGGTTTTAAAGTTACCTAGCGCGGTTCGTGCAAACACCTACCCTACCCCACGCCGATCTGGTGACAGGATAAGTCCCTTGTCATAGATTAACATTGATAGACCACGTATCCATCATACCTTTGACCGAGCCCGAAAACTGGTTAGCCGAAGCCTTCATGGGCCGTCGAAGCGAAATCCCGGTATTTCCGGGCGTGGTAGCCTTGTTTTCGGTGTTAAGAAGACGTCAAGGGATTAGTTTAAAGAATCTCCATGTTGATATGCCCGTTTGGGAAGAAGTAGGCTGTGTCAGACTAAATCAACAGGTACAGGCTGCAACTAGTATGGACCATCACAACCAAATTCACAGAACTTGGCGAATATCGAGACAAATAATAATAAGAAGAAAAAAACAAAGAGAGAGAGAGAGAGAGAGAGAGAGAGAGAGAGGGCCATACTAATTTTTTT
>JADBJO010002785.1:102500-105000 GCA_016801955.1 Conus betulinus | reverse complement strand
TCAGGTCGCAAAGATGTCAGCCTGTTGCCTGCCGACAGTTCTTCCGGCTCAGTAAGAGACGGCATTCATCCTCGTGCAGTGGAACAAACATCATGGCTAGAGACAACTTGAAAATTTTCCTCTGTGACCCCTGCCCCTTGAGATAAACAGTTAATCTGTTCATTTTGAAGATCAGGTGGGTTTTAAAACGGAAAAAAGCTGAATTAGAAATCGGATTGTTTAAACTTACCTCAACGTTCTCATCTTGTGTGTGTCTGTCTGTCGTATGTCATCTATCTATTTCGGATATCTGATATGATTGTCGGGCTATATGATTTGTCAAGTTCTGTTCACTTCCTTGCTAACGGCTGGAACAAACGGCGGCAAAGACATGTGGACAGCGTGCCCAGAATCGCCAACACTGTCCTGACAGGCTGCTGATCTTCTATTCAAACAGAGCTAGGCTTTTGCGACAAACAGCTGCCAGTTTGATTCGGTGGCTTTGACCTGTCAAGCTGTTTGTAGCTCTTCGATGCCTTGGACTTTGAAAGTGTGTGTGTGTGTGTGTGTGTGTGTGTGTGTGTTTGTGGTGTGTGTGTATGTGTGTGTGTGTGTCCTTGGACAGGTTTTTCTTCCTCTTTTGTTGTGTGTTTTCGGAGGAACTAGGGAAGGTCCAGAGAAGAGGTACGGAAACGCATTCGTTCGCGTTGTGTGCGTTGGAGAGAGAGAGAGAGAGAGAGAGAGAGAGAGAGAGAGAGAGAGAGAGAGAGAGAGAGAGAGAGATGCCCTAGGTTTGTGAAGGGACAGGACAAGATGTTTAATTGTTCAAGGCCAACAGCTTTTTTACATCATCATAATCTCTGTCCTGTCTGTCTGTCTATCCGTCTCTGTCTGTCCTGTCTCTGTCTCTCCTCTTTGTCTCTCTCTCTCTCTCTCTCTCTCTCTCTCTCTGTCGTGTGTGTGTCTCTCTGTCTGCTGTGCTGTGTGTGTGTGTGTGTGTGTGTGTGTGTGTGTTGTGTGTGTGAAAAGAGAGAGAGAGAGAGAGAGAGAGAGAAAGAGAAGACTGCCTGCAATGCATGCCTGTGCATGTCTGTCCTGTCCGTCTGTCTGTGTCAGTACAACTGTTAGTTGATTTGACAATGAAATTGGTATCAGTCTATCTCTCTCTCTCTCTCTCTCTCTCTCTCTCTCTCTCCTCTCTCATCTCGTCTCTCCTCTCTCTCTCTCCTCTCTCTCTTCTCTCTCTCTTCAATATCAAGCAAGAGTTATGAAACACCTGCGCGCCCAATACAGCGACGGCTGCCGATGACAAAATATATTACGCCCAGTCATTACATTCATGAAGGCTCATGCGGGCAGCAAACCAACAGCAGCTGGGAGGTAGTCTATCAACAGAGACGAGCTCCTAAACAAACGGAGCTGATTGCGCCAAGAAGAGCCGTTGACGCAACGGTCGGCGCTCATCCCCCGGCGTGCCCTTTGTCCCCTGACAAGCTCCTGAAACCGACACGGCATCAAAGACAGGCTGCGTTGGACCGACAACGGAACAGTGTCTGTCTTTGCAGTCAGTCCGATGAACTCCACAATATCGCAGTTCTAGTGCGCATGCATCTCGTATTATCGCACTCCAGCACAACAGAGCACCGACAAGGATATCATAAGTGCATGTGTGTTCTGTATAGCACGACCTGTATTTCTGTCTCTGTCTGTGCCTGCCTGTCTGTCTGGCTGTCCCTACCTCTCTCTCTCCTCTCTCCTCTCTCTCTCTCCACACTCTCACCCTCTCACTCGCTCTTACACACACGCACACACACACACACGCACATACACACACACACACACACACACACACACACACACACACACACACACAACACGCGCACGCGCGCGCACGCACACACACGAGCGCCCGCGCGCGCGCATTTTGCGCGCATACGTCCCCTCGGAACTTTCTGAGATTATTTTTTTGCACTATCTAGAAGGAAAAAAGCATAAATACATTTGGATATAGAGTTTATCATCAATACACGAGAGAGAGAGAGAGAGGGTTACACTGCACATTTTCCTATCACAGTATAATACAGTTTTGAACTGAAGCATCTGATGAGACAAGTATTGGCCTGTTAATACGTCCCTTGGGAAGACTTCCGTGGTTCACTTCTTTGTTTGCTTGTATTTTGTTGCCAGAGGTGCATTCAGTAATGTGGTTTTGTTGCTGCTGTTGTTGTTAGGTTTTTGGTCGTTGTTATTGTTGTTGTTTTTGCATCCTACAAAACTTTGGAACGCCTCGTTCTTCTTTCCTCCTCGTCACCTATAATTTACGAGCGAGAGGGATTAGCGACAAGAGCGATGTAGATGTGGGTCCGAGGGCAAGAGAGAGAGAGAGAGAGAGAGAGAGAGAGAGAGAGAGAAGAGAGAGGCAGACAGACAGACAGACAGAGAGTGAGAAAGAGACTTGAAGGCTTTATCTTTGCTCTCTGTCGATGAACTCCACGGCATGGCTGTAGCGGTTAGCGTACGC
>JADBJO010002785.1:87500-97500 GCA_016801955.1 Conus betulinus | reverse complement strand
TCGGCTGAACCATAAGCAACATTACCTTACCTTACCTCTCGACGACAGATGCCGTCGTGTCCATCCAACGACATTCCTAGTGGCGGTACAACCGCACACCCCGTTACAGAACGTCACATTGATACAGAATACCACTCTGACTGACATTTTGTATCCGCTGTTCACATGGCCATGTATACAGTGGAATGAAATTGTTACTATTCGTTCACGAGCGTTTTTTTTTTTCTCTTTTTTTTTGTCTGAAAAGGTGCATATGTCGTGTAATCTATAGTATAAAAAAGATGGAGTAGGGAAGATGAATGTGCCCTAATGATGATCACCCGGCGAAATTAAGTTTTTAAAAAAGTATTATCAAAAGTATTACAACTTTACTGGTGATTCTTACAGGAGCGTCTCACGGACCACTCCTCCCAGAAAATAGCAAGGACACTGGCTCACCAACACAGATCTAAAGCAAAGTTTTATAGCAACCATATCGACTTCATCGTTATAGTTGTCGTCGTAAATATCATTGTGTGAGTTGAGCAAGTGGATGTACGTTTAACATTACAATGAAAGAGCAGCCAGGTATGTCAAAGATTAGACTGACTTTCGTACACACCATGACATCTCAAAAACTAGCACCGTCTTTAGCAGTAAACAATCTTACACCATTGACATCTCAAAACTAGCACCGTCTTTAGCAGTAAACAATAAGTGTCGTTGATCACCGTCATATCTCTACTTCACCATGTACACTTCTATCACAAAACAGAAATTGGTCAGGCTCAACGCCAAACGTATCATTCATATACCCGGACGGTATGTTCCACAGTGGACATACACATGTGACCTGCTGGTACAAATGTCAGCCAGGTACCCAGATGCGCATTATGCGCCCTAGTGTCAATACGGAAGGTCGCTGGGAGGACAAAGTGTACGGATGGAGAGGGAGGGGTTTCAGTTCGTATCGCAATGTCGCCACAGAATGTTCAGTAGGTGATCTTCTGTATGGGGCAATATTTTGAGCAGCAACAAGTTCCACGCACTTCCCGATACGAACAGAGCTGAAACGAACCAACAGCGGGCATCGACATGGCGAGGAAACGGAAACTGAGGTCACCGAGAGAGCAGGGACGCCACGGGCCGAAGAATTTCAGACGTTTCATTAATTTTATGATCAAGGAGGAAAGAACGTCAAAGATAACACATTGGAGTTCCAGTCTGGTCTGAGAGTGCGTGGCAGGGCTGCACTGTCCGCTCCATTGAATGAAAAAAAAAAAAGCTCAGCATTAAAAGGGCCTGAAAAATAGACATCCAACATGTTAGTCAGGATTTTCTTTTTTAACATTTTGTGAATATCGAGTGGATTTTTAGTCTTCATTCACGTTTGAGCCCATGACAAACTCGGCTGGGCCGCAAATATCTCTCTCTCTCTCTCTCTCTCTCTCTCTCTCTCTCTCTCTCTCTCTCTCTCTCTCTCTCTCTCTCTCTCTCTCTCTCTCTCTCTCTCTCTCTCTCTCTCTCTCTCTCTCTGAGGTCTTCCGCAGTCGTCAAAGACATCTCACAGATCCGTTCACCGCAACATGGAAGTTTCACATGAATCCTCAGGTGGACAAAAGATACCCTGACACAATTCCTTCATGTCTGTTCATTATGGAATCAGTGCACTAATCTATTGAAAAGAAATGTGTCTCTCGTGACTTACTCGCATGCGACAGGTCTTCCATGTTGTTGAGCACTGGTTTGAAGTAAATTCCGGTTTCCAGTGTTAAAGACGCTAAAGCTGTAATACCTTCATCTATCCAGCTTCATACCTGTTTCTCTATCATACCTTTTATCGAAGTCTGTAAATGATCACATAAAGAAGTTCAGCCTGTAGACGGTTTGACAAATTTAGGTTGTTTATCCCGATCAGTCCGAGTATTAGTAGGGAACAGTATTCTAACATCTTCCCCCTACTCCCACATACGATCAGATAATCCGATGGAAGGAAGCTCAACGAACACTAGAGAAAGCTCCTTTCCATTATCAGGTTATCTCCTCTTAGTGAAAAGACGTGGGTTATTACTCAGCATTTTGGCTACATCGCTGTCATCAGCTAAACAGACAAATGAGTCTCCATATCAACGACAAGGCTATCATTGTGTCCTTCCTGTAAATTTGGCGAAGGCGTTTGTTTGCAGCTGAGCCAGCACTCCTTAAAGAAGACTGGCGGAAGTAATAGATCAGAACTGATGACACTGTTGAATAGAAACTAATATCCAGCTTCTAACTAATGACCATACATTTTGTCTTCCGTCTCACAAATTGCGTGTTCTCAAGGTTCTCTGAAAATCAACAAATTACATTAAGAGGGCTGTGACGCGCGCGCGTGTGTGTGTGTGTGTGTGTGTGTGTGTGTGTGTGTGTGTGTGTGTGTGTGAGAGAGAGAGAGAGAGAGAGAGAGAGAGAGAGAGAGAGAACGCGTGCCTGTGTGTGTGTGTTTTGTGTGTTTGTGTGTGTGTGTGTGTGTGTGTGTGTTGTGTGTGTGTGTGTGTGTGTGTGTGTGAGTGAATGGATCTGTAGGCGCTGTCATGTGAGCGTGCATGTGTCAGTTATGCATGCACTCCTGGGAGGTGGCAATTGTCCATGCGATCGCTTTAAAAACATGTTTTGGGTTGCATAGAATCAATAATTGTCACTTTGTCGTTTGGGGCGATCTTCTAATCTTTAGGGATTTCTCTTCCCATTGGCTAACAGGGAAGCGATGTTGACGTGTTTTATTATCCCATATTGATTTCACGTTTGTGCCCCCTTCACTCCACACTTCTGGCTTCTTGTCGTCTCATTTACCCTCTCCCATTTCTGTCTCTCTCCTTCTGTTTTGCCTGTCTCTCTCTCTCTCACATGTCTGTCTGTCTGTCTGTCTGTCTCTCTCTCTCTCTCTCTCTCTCTCTCTCTCTCTCTCTCTCTCTCTCTCTCTCTCTCTCTCACACTCTCATCAGACCGCTGACGGGTTACTGGGAAAAAATCGCAAATGCGTGCTCTCTCTCTCTCCCACTCTCTCTCGTCTCTCCTCCTCCGCATCATACCTGACTCTCATGAAAAAACCTTCCTGGATCGTAATAAAAAGATTGCAAGTCTCTTTGAACCTCTCTCTCTCTCTCTCTCTCTCTCTCTCTCTCTCTCTCTCTCTCTCTCTCTCTCTCTCTCTCTCCTTCGGATGAACTGCACTTCGTTCTTGATTCTGAAGCCTTATATTCTGTAAGAGAAAGTTTCATTTAGACATAGTAACATTGAGTAGTTAATGTGTACTTGTGCTCAGCGTGCACTGATCCCATTTTTGTTCATAACTTTTCTCTTCAGCTGTACAGGCATTTAGGTTATGAAAATCTCCAAATCTGAAGGAAGTTTTATGCTGTCTTACAATTCATTTCATTTATTTATTTATTTATTTTTTGTTTGTTTGTTTGTTTGTTTTTTTCTTTCTCTCTGTTTTGGTGGTGGTGGTGGTGGTGGTGGTGGTGTGTGTGTGTGTGTGTGTGTGTGTGTGTGTGTGTGTATGTGTGTGTGTGTGTGTGTGTGTGTGGTGTAACATTGTATGCTGTTCACATACATTTTTCATTACAGGCCTTGATGTATCAGAACTCTCTCAAACTCTAACCAGAATGTCAGAACTCTCTCTCTCTCTCTCTCTCTCTCTCTCTCTCTCTCTCTCTCTCTCGTTCGCTCGCTCGCTCGCTCACACGATGTTCCTTTTACAACGATAAAGTGAGCATTTTGTGAGGAAAGAGAACATCAAAAGGGAGCGACGGCGTTTGTGGGGAAAATATTTCTCTTCTTGCGTGAGAGAGATAAGACATGGGCTTTCCCTCCATCTAAAGGAAGCAAGGTCTGAAAAAAAAAAAAAAAAAAAAAAACAACGAACGATGATTTTTATCGTCTCTTCATTGATGGAAAGGAAAAAAAAAAAAGGATCTCGTGGATGATTAAAACAGCTGAAAAGACTGAAGAGGGCATGGGCAGTGGGGCGGATGGAGAGAAAACGGCCTCTTGATGAAGATTTTCTCGGCGCCATGTGTGACAGAGAAAGGAGACGACAAAAAAACAGGACAACGGTGAAAACGCCCGTCACTGTTGTCAGTAACAGGGATGAGATGGGTGTTGTGGGCTAGGGCAGTTAGTGCGGCCAGTAGCTTACAAATGCCTGAAAATGGAAAAGCGAAAGTGTGTGTGTGTGTGTGTGTGTGTGTGTGTGTGTGTGTGTGTGTGTGTGTTGTCGTGAAAATATCACTGGTTTATTCTTCCCAAATTACCGACTATGACCTTCTTTTGTTCATTTATGAGAGCTAATATTTTTGTCGGGGATGACATGTCTTTTATGACCTGCGAAATTGTGCAGACAAGGGTCGTGATTGGGAGTGGTGCTTTGTTACCTAAAAGAGGAATTGTTTCCCTTTGTTACAACTGATGATGTTCGTCGTTCACATATCTGTTTTTAATCGACTGTAAATATTTGGAACAGGTGGTGATGTTATTTTAGTTATCCCATGTCCCAGGGAGGTTCACTCTTTTATGACACTGTGGATGTTGGTGATTGCTGTTAGTAGTGGTGTTAGCTTACTGGTTGATTAAGTAAGTATTGCGTCGGGATGGTTATGTTAAGTAGCGATCCGAATAGCAGAGCATCTAATGAAATCCCATGATATATTTTGTAAACAATATGTTTCATAGGAAGTTGGATAGCCATCCTGTCTGTGTCAGTCGCGATTATTATGGCGAAATGCTTTTAAATGTAAGCACTGCTTTAGGCCTGTGCATTCTTCATGGGTTGTGTAAAGACAGCTTTAAAGGCTGCTGTACGAGCATAATTATCTGACTCCGGATGCATATTGACGATTATGTCATATTTTACAAACTTAGCTGCTGTTTTTTTTTTCTGTGTGCGTTTTCTTAAAGTGAATCATGTAAGTTAAATGTTGTAGAAGACGTAGATGTTGTCATTGACAGTACAACTTCATGTTATTGTTTCCGAAAACAGCTGTGTAATTGTCCGTAATCAAGAACACAAACAGGAGACTTTGTCTACAATGACGAACATGCCAGTTTGTACTGGTACAAAAATTAATGTGGCTATAGTCTTCTTAAATGCAGACATAAATCGTGCGCTAAACATCTTTTATGCATTAAAGAAAGCGGCGACTGAATGATAAAATGTCTATGTTAGTACAGCGAAGAAAAACCCTAGAGACTGGTATGGATAACGAATGTGATGCTAGTTGAAGAAAAAACATAGATTGCCGCGAAATTGTCGTCACGCATTTAAACAGAAGAGCACACATCTCTTACTAGGTAGCTAGGCAAAAGAATAGACATTCATGTAAAAGAGAAGGGAAGGAACTCAGTAAATCTTTCTTGCATAAACTCATATCGTCTGTACAAGGCCGAAAGAAACGTTGGTACACTACATCATTTCTTTAAAAGAAAAATAGAAATCATATGCTTGATTTCGGACTGTCCAAACCTTTTTAAAGACATAATTTTATGTTGAATAAAGCGCACATTGAAAAGGTTTTGATGAGAACAGCAATGGCTACATGAATCGGCCATTTACACAAGAGGAAGTGTTACTAGCGCTTAGGAAAACAAATTGCGATGTTTGGGTATATTTTGTACGGCGCGCTTACGTTGTTTTGATTTGTACAAAGACGCTCGAAGTAAAGCGAAAAAGATATATTGCTTTGCCGTGAAAAGGTTACATATTCTGAATAATTCCTCATTAACGTTGCATATAAAACTGTTTAATACTCAGGTCAGCCGACTGCGCAGTTTAGCTCAAGGTTATTGGGGTAAGGGGGAAACGCTATCTATTGTGAATGGGTTCATGTTTTCGCTCTGAAGAAGTTTCCGTGTATAGAGAGACAGACTCCAAATGACCTCTTTGCGATGGATTCGATCGATTTTACATATGTTTCTGCTGTCAGCTGTGTCCGCTACTGGATTAAATGGATTGAAATGGAAAATACCAGAACATTTCGGCAAGTCCTATATGTCATAGATATTAAACGTGAAAATACTTGGGTTACGAAAGTTCGCTTCCGATCATAGCTATAACAATAACAGGTTTGACCTTTACAGGAATTTAGTCATGTCCATGCCCTGAAAAACTTATCTAAACCGTAGACAGAGACACTGACAACATGTACAAAGAACATTTAGGATAGGAATGTCCGGAAAAAAAAAAAAAAACATATTCATTAATTCAGATAATTAGCTTGTAGTAACAGTGGTTTGTTTTGTTCTTTCTGCAGAGAATCACAGGAATATGATAATAGTTCGTGTGTGTGTGTGTGTGTGTGTATGCGCGCGCGCGCGCGCGTGTGTGTGTGTGTGTGTGCGTGCGTATGTGTGTGATTTTGACTACGTCGTTTGGACACGTGCGAGGCATGATGATGATTATCAACATGATTAATGGTTGCAGCACAGAAACGACAGTTGCTAATTTATGTGGCTGATAACACTGCACAGTGGCAAAAAAACTCTGTGCATGCAAAACAAACAATGGCGAAGAGATAGATGATTCCTATTAACATACTAAAGACACAACAGAGAAAGCGCGATGAGAAAAGAAAATCGTGCATTTAAGACAATAAAAAGAAGAAATAAAATAAAGTCTAGTACTGCTACTACTGCTGATTCTGCTACTGCTACTACTGCGTACTACTACTGCTGCTGCTACTACTACTACTACTACTACCACCACCACTACTACTACAACTACTACTACTATATTCAAGTCACCATGAATGGTCAGTATCGTATATTGGTAGGCACAAAGTTCTTCTCTCTATGATTTCAGACTTAATAACAACATCGGATATAGTGCTGTGGTCCTTGTATTTGATGATATTCTGCGCTTCGCGGATGGCCTTGAAAGAAACAAACGCCAAACAGAAGTGTGTTGAAAAGTAACATTTTCCCTCATCTTCTTCATTGGTGGCTGTATTTGCTGGGTCACAGTGGCCCCAGCATATTTTCGCCATTTTCCCAACCTGCTGAAGAGAAGCTAAAGCACCGAAACCGTTGTCCGGTTAGAACCCAGTAGTTTTCTTCACGATGGGAACTTTGACGCACGCACGCATCTGTTCCCCCTATTAGGGATACTGCATGGAATAGAAAGGAGCATCCGGCTGCGGAGGAAATTCGATGTTCCCAGTTGGCTATTAAAGCAAAAAACAAAAAAAAAAAAAAAAAAAAAAAGAAAAGAAAAAAAAAAAAAAAACAATCACCGGCACATCCCATCTCTCTCTCTCTCTCTCTCTCTCTCTCTCTCTCTCTCTCTCTCTCTCTCTCTCTCTCTCTCTCTCTCTCTCATATCTTTTAATGCTTTTTAGACTACTTTGTCAAGTTTTCAAAACGACCGAAGAAACGGAGAAGCGGTGTGTGTGTGTGTGTGTGTGTGTGTGTGTGTGTGTGTGTGTGTGTTAATGGCGTCTTAATTACAACGGTGAAAGTATTAGCTTGTGAAAGCCATTGCTTTTTTTTTTTTTTTTTTTTTTTTCAACTTGCGTTTACTGTTGCGCTGTAAGATTAATTGTAGTTACAACACATGCGTCAAAATAAGGAGGGAATGGGGTAGGAAGAGAGAGAGAGAGAGAGTTTTTCGTGTATGTGTGTGTGTGGTGCGTCACTGTGTCTGTGTGTGTGTTTTTTTTTTTTTTTTTTTTTTTTTTGCTTTTTGTTTTTTACAATATGAGGATTTACATAAAATGGTAAGCACACACAGCAACATGTCCAAATTATGGTATTGGTAACAAAATTCATATCAGAAAGCTTAGGGTAACAAAAAAAAAAAAAAAAGAAAAAAAAAAAAAAAAGGAAAAAAAAAAAAGAAAGAAAAGACAAGGCCAATAAATCCACCTGTAAGCTTATTGCACAGAAAGAAATTCTGT
Source organism: Conus betulinus (assembly GCA_016801955.1). Lineage (NCBI taxonomy): Eukaryota > Metazoa > Mollusca > Gastropoda > Neogastropoda > Conidae > Conus > Conus betulinus. The sequence continues at coordinate 89,587 of JADBJO010002785.1, read as the reverse complement.
ATATCTTACATTATGCTCAACAGCACTATATTTTTTCTTCCTTTTGCGGTCCTTTCTTCATTTTTTTTTTTTCGGCTGTATTGATTTTATTCTGTTTGATGTACATACTGACAATCGTACTGAATGATGTGGCTGTGGTAGAGATAAGTATGAATTTCCTTTATGGTTTCTGCATCTTGCCATTTTATTTGAGCGTTTTCATTTTGTCTCTGTTTATTTAGTCGTCCTCCCCGGGTTTCATTGAAATTGTTACATCAGCTTCTTTTTGTTGCATTTTTTTTTAATCCCATAACTGTTATTAGTTTGTGTTTCATTTTTCTTGCTCTGCAATCGCCCTGCCTTCTCTGTTCCTGTTTTTCTTTCTCTTTCTCTTTTTTTTTCTTTTCTTTTCTTTCTTTCTGTCCTTCTTTCTCCCCTTTTTCGCCTTTCGGTTCATTTAACTCCATTCCCCTCCTTAATTATCACACTGTAGCTTGATTTTCTTTGTTGTAGTTGTTGTCATCCTTGTCGCTTCTTTTTTGTTCCCTTGACTTATTCTTTTTTTGACGTCTCGTTATAGTATTATCATTATCGTTATGATAATAATAATGATTATTATTATCGTTATTATTCTCATTATCATTATTATCATTATCATATTCATCATCATCATCATCATCATCATCATCATCATCATCATCATCATCATCATCATCATCACATTCATCGTCATCATCATCATCATCATCATCATCATCATCATCATCATCACCATCATCACATCATCATCATCATCATCATCATCACATTCATCATCATCATCATCATCATCATCATCATCATCATCATCATCATCATCATCAATGAAGATTGCAGAGATTAAAATCCGGTTGGCAACACTGGGGTATAAACGGCAGCACAGACCTACATCGCGGGTAGTTGAATACTCGGGCTGGGATGCTCACTGTCACACATTGCTCGCAGCCAGCGTTCTTTCAATGTCTAAAATTGACAATTGCTTCAACCTGCTGTTGAAATATAGGGGAAAAACTGATGAAACCAGGAGTCAGGGGTGAATAGAAATAACGCTTTACTAGCGTACATACAAACAGCTTTCGGCATTCACTCAAAGCAGTCTGGATGGGATTGTTTCGTCTTTCGGATCTTGTTGTTAAACATTGCAGATAAGCGTTACAAACTGATGAGTAAAATCTTTTGAAAAGTTTTTAAAATAACTCCACTGAACAAACGTAAACAAAAGAATCACAGACAAAACACGACGCGTTTCGACCTCTTAGGTCTTCCTCAGGCAGACAAACAACACTCAGGACAACGAAAATGAAGAACGAGCAATCACTTATCTTTGTCAAATTCGGCGCAAGGAGGGGCGTTGTGATGAGTAATAGCTATGAGCTTCAACAATTAAAATGTATGCATCGGCTGGTAAATTACCTGCCGTTGTAATGCATAGATTAACTTTGGAGTTGAAAAGCCGTGGAAGTGTTGGAGGTTCACCGGACCTAAGAAACACATTTATGGAAGAAGGAACCGGCCTTTTCACGCCGATTTAACCTGCTTGGGTTGAATGGAGGATCCACTCACTGGTCGGATAGCCAGAGGGAAATCCGATTTCATGAATGATTCAAACTCACGACCGCTAGGTCCGCAGCCGAACACCCTGACTGCCCTTGTTGTTCATGTGGAAATCCGAAAAGCCATGATGATCTCTCAGACCGTTGATTAGTAATGCGCGCGCGCGTGTGTGTGTGTGTGTGTGTGTGTGTGTGTGTGTGTGTGTGTGTGGTGTGTGTGTGTGTGTGTGTTGTGAAATCAAGTCAAAAAGTTGTTTTTTTAGATGGTACATTGAATAAGCAGAATATGTTTTTGGGGTTTTTTTTTCCTCGATCAAGCCATCAGGAAAAAACAAGACGAAATGAACAGTCAAAGTAAAAATCATATGGAAACACATCCAAATAAAGAAAAATAGGTGTAATATGTACACCTTGAACGAAGACAAGGAATATGTAAACATTCAGCCCTTCGAGTGTGTGTGAGTGAGTGTGTGTGTGTGTGTGTGTGTGTGTGGGGGGGGGGGGGTGGGGGGGGGG
>JADBJO010002785.1:77500-82500 GCA_016801955.1 Conus betulinus | reverse complement strand
TCTCTCCTCACTTACATGTCCTTCATATTCATTCACTCATATGTATTGTCGATTTCTTTTCTGCACGTTTCGCCAAACCGCCGTTGATTTTTTTTTTTTTTTTTTTTTTTTTTTTTTTTTTTTACCTCCAAACCACCATTGAACAGTCATAACCTGAATCTGTATTTTTGTTTTTTCTTTTCGGCGTAGCAATCTCAGATCAGGCGAAGAGAGAACAGCGAGGAAAAGCCCGGAAGACGACCCAGCTAGAGCTCGCTGGTTTCATGGCGGCTATTCCGTGCGGAAATGTGACGCTGATCTAGCGGTTGTCACCTTGTTAAGATGAAAATAATCGAAATCTGGTTGATTAGTAATAACGAATGTTGAAAAAAAAAAAAAAAAAACAAAGCAGAGAGAGAGAGACAGACAGACAGACAGACAGTCCATCCATCCCCCCCCCCCCCCCCCCCCCCCCCCCCCCCCCCCCCCCCCCCCGCCGGCCTCAGCCCCCAACCCAAAAAACAAAAACAAGAAAAACAAAACAAACAAAAAACTAGTTTTACCAGGTATTCTGCGAAGTTACTATACCACCTCCCCTCCCCCACGGAGTAGTTTTTCATTTCCTTCTTTTTTTTTTTTTCTGTTCCACTTCTTAGCTTGAAGTGGTAGCTGTGACTTCAAGATGGGTCTGACTTTACCCTTTAGAAATGCATGGTAGACTCGACAAAAGTGCAATGTCCCAGTTACAGAAAGCGTCTCAATCACAAGCTCCAACAGGCTAACTGGAAACATCATCCACTTTTTGACGTGCATTTTGACGTCATGTGCCAAACGCAGTGAATACTGTAACTGGAGCATGTTTAAACAAAAATGGATCATGGGGGGGGGGGGGGGGGGGGGGGAGCGCTGAAAAATGGGTGGGTATAACTTAAAGGGAAAAGTTGGGGAACTACACACAAAATTCCTGACATATTTTCATTTTCAAACGGTGAAGATTGGTGTATGACGTGTAAGCAGTACTATGCAATCGAAAGGGATGTTTAACTCGCCCATATTGTGTATTGACTTCCTGGTGTAAAACCATACGCAATTAAGGGCTTATAACGCCTGTCTAGACTGCCTTGCTTAGCTTGGACTGTGGCAAGCTGTAATTAAAAGATTACTCGCGAAAAGCTTCCTAGACAGCTGTGTGCTCCCTTTCCCGATATTTGATGACAACACCAAAGGTACCCCTCAGTAGGTTTCCGTTTCTGGTGAAGTTCTGTCTGGTTAAATGTTGGACTTACGATACTGTGCAACTCTGGATATTGCCTCTGTTGGCTCGGTATTGATAATAAGTATGGGAGTCCTTCGCAATCTCTCTTATTTTCTGTCTGTGTGCAGCTTTCTCTCTCTCTCTCTCTCTCTCTCTCTCTCTTCTCTCTCTCTCTCTCTCTCGCTCCTCAATATCTCCTCATATCCCCTTCCTCTTTTCACTATATCGTTCATCTCCCACCCTATCATATCGGACCTCACATGGGCGTATTTTCAAACGCTTTAACACAGCAAGGCAATACTTCTGAACCGTCTAACGTTTACCCCTCTGACCTAATGGCCCGCCAGCTATACAATTAACGGTTACAGCTACAGTCCAGCCTCAACAGTCTGCGCCGTTGCGGGAGGGAACAATGCGCTGCGCAATTAAAGGATTAGCGGCCCAGGCTTGAGAGCTACTTGTTTGACAGTTGATGACAAAGAGACTGACAAGGCGTGGTATTTTTCGGCTTATGATTAGGTAAAGATAGGTCTCGTTATGGGCCGTGAGTTTAGTAGGAGGGAGCTCAGTTCGGGGGATTTTGTACAGGGTGGCGCATGTAATTGGTTCAATTTCCACTGCTGTTTTATCCGTCAGCAGCAAGATTTTTTTTTAAACTAGAGCGCGTGTTATTAAATCTCTCTCTCTCTCTCTCTCTCTCTCTCTCTCTCTCTCTCTCTCTCTCTCTCATTTTCGCCAGTCTTGCTCGCGGAAGGGAGGTGGGGGGGGTTGATAAGAACAACCTATGTCCATTGTTCTGAAAATTGAATGCCATACTTTCCCCAGGTCTGTCATTCTCTTTCACCTTTTTTGTTGTTGTTTGTTCCCTTTATTGTTGCTCACTGCTTTTCTGCATTTCTGACTCAATCGCTTTTTTTTTCATAGAAAAACAAAACAAATGAGCACCTGTTTCTATTTTCCAGGTGACAACATACCACTGATTTTGTTTTTAACTAGAGACTAATGGTGAGACTGTGAACACTGTCAAGACTGGACACCAGCTGTAGCTGCCCATTCTGTAGTGTCTGCCCATGTGACCTTCTTACGTACTTTTCTCTGGCACTATTATAGTGTATTTCGAGTTTAACACCTTTGTTTTGGAGGGAAAACAAACGACAAAACTTAAAAAACGACGACAGCATCAAAACAACAACAACAACAACAACAACAACGATAACAACAACAACAGCAACAACCAACAAAACAACAATGGGTGGACTAGATAAAGCCATCGACATGACTAAGTATGTGTTTCAGAATGCCAGTGGTTTAGCTGTTTTGTTACAAATTACATTGGTGATTCATGGGTGTTACGTTTGAGGTTGCTGTACTGTGCTGTATCGACTACGAGAGCCATGAGTGGACGATGTGTGGTTGCCAGGCGTATGGTAGATTTGAAACAGAAAATGAAATTTTCTTTGTTTGTTTTCATGGTCCTTCTTCTCGTGCTCGCTGTTCCATCTTTTTCTTCTTGTTTTTGTTTTGTTTTTATTCGCCAGCTCCTCTTCTTCTTCTTCTTCTTCTTCTTCTTCTTCTTCTTCCTCTCCACTCCTCTTTATTCTATATTCCTTCACCTCCACCTACTCATTCTCCATATTCTCTCATATCTACCATTATCTTCACTCTCTCTCTCTCTCTCTCTCTCTCTCTCTCTAACACTCTCTACACTCTCTCTCTCTCTCTCTCTCTCTTTTCTGTGTATGTGTCCGTGTCTGTCTGTCTGTCTGTCTTCTCTCTCTCGCTGGCTCTCTCTGTCTGTATGCATTTGTCTCTTCCTCTCCTCCTCTCTCTCTCTCTCTCTCTCTCTCTCTCTCTCTCTTCTCTCTCTCTCTCTTGGTCTCTCTCTCTCTCTCTCTCTCTTTTTCTCTCCCTCTCTATGTCCCTTCCCCCCTCTCTCTCTCTCGCACGCGCTCGCTCGCTCGTTCGCGCGCGCGCGCTCTCTCTCTCTCCCCCACTCCTCCCCTCGCCCTCTCTCGTTCGCGCACTTTTTATGCCTTTCAAGATCTCTCTCTCTCTCTCTCTCTCTCTCTCTCTCTCTCTGTCTCTCTCTCTCTTCTCTCTCTCTCTCTCTCTCTCTCTCTCTCTCTCTCTCTGTGTCTCTTCATTCCTTGCACTGGTCCTGTCTTCCCCTGTGCCTCTTAAAAACTTTATTTCCGTTCTTCTTTTCTTTTCCCTTCCATGTCTTTCCACTCACTTTTTTTGGTATCCACTCATGCCATCTGCGCCACCTCCACACCCACGCCCCCCCCCCCCCCCCACACACACACACACACACACCTCCCCCATCACCTCCCATCTTTCCCCACGAACTACCATCCCCCCCTGCCCACTTACCTTTCCAGCCCTGCTGTCGTTGAGCTGATCGGTTTGAGCTCGGTTTGTTGCAGGCATTCAATACAGCATCGATTACTCCTCCAGGGACTGGTTCCGTATTGTGCCTCCACCGGGGGGATCTACACCCAAGCTCCCTTGGATCGGGAGACCCAGCAGTTGTGTTGCTGAGTGTTAGCGCTCAGGTCTCCCTCCCTCAGAAAACTGTCTTCTACCGCTCAGGTGAATGGGAAAGGTGTGAAAAGAGCGTGTGTGCGTGCGTGCGTGTGTGTGTGTGTGTGTGTGTGTGTGGGGGGAGGGGGGGGGGGGGGGGGGAGTGGTGCGAGATGGGAGGGGGATGAGTGTCTTTGTGTGTAGTGCATGTTTGGTAGTAAGTGAGAGAGTGTCTGTCTGACTGTCTGTCTCTGTCTGTCTGTCTGTCTGTCTGTATGTCTCTCTCTCTCTCTCTCTCTCTCTCTCTCTCTCTCTCTCTCTCTCTCAGTTACACATACACAAAACAAGCGCACATCCGCCAGCAAGTACATACTACTTATTTTGTGGACTTGCCTGTGTCGTGTGTTCATTGTTTTTAATTTACTTTTTACCTCTTCCCACTTAGGTGTGTGTGCATGTCCGTTGAAAAGAAAAAAAAAAAAAAAAAAATACACGGCCGCGCACATATGTGCGTTTTTGTGTAAATGCAATTTGCACATCAGCGTAAATTTGCTTCTTGCTGAAATGTTTTGTCCATGTGTGGAACACCTTTGCGTCTCAAAGCCCTAGTCGTGATACAAAAAGGAAAAAAGCATGTTGAAGAAGACCATGCGAACTGCATCAGTGCCGTGCAGCCATCTCACAGGGAATGAAATGAGAGGTGGATGCGTCATTGAACTGCCCGCAGCACAAACCAGCGCGGCACTATAATGCAGAGGGTGATGCACGCACGCACAAAGAGACACATGCGCGCCCACACCTTCGCATGTACACTTTTAAGCAAAACACGTGTACATACAAAGGCTTTCTCTCTCCTTCTCCCACCCCTCTCTCTCTCTCTCTCTCTCTCTCTCTCTCACACACACACACACACACACACACACACACGCACGCACGCACGCACGCACGCAAACACACACGCGCGCGCGCGCGCGCGCAAAGGTTAGGTACGTTTGCTTGCATGCACATGCAGGATTACAAACACACACAGCACACACACACACACACACACACACACACACACACACACACACACACACACACACACACACACACACACACACACACCACACACACGTACACACACACACAACACACACACACACACACACACACACACACACACATGTACAAGCGCACACACAACACGCACACACACACACACACACACACACACACACACACACACACACACACGCGCGCG
>JADBJO010002785.1:67500-72500 GCA_016801955.1 Conus betulinus | reverse complement strand
TCTCATCACAGCATGACGCACTCTTTTCACAGGTGAACTTCACACTCTTAGACGTCAACGACAACTCACCTTACTTCCTGCCCTCCAGCGCCTTCCCTATAGAGGTGAGGGAGGACACGATTCTGCAGTACCCAATCTACATCGCCCAGGCCATGGACCGTGACGCCGGCCTCAACGGCACCGTCCTTTACCACCTGGACGACAACAACCCTGAAGGCCTTTTCCACATCGACGACTTGAGCGGCGAGGTGTACGTGCAGGCCAGGATGGATTACGAACGTCATCATCACTACGAGGTGGTCATCATAGCGGAGGATCAGGGCACTGCGGGACGCCGGAGCTCCAGCATGACCTTGACCGTTAGTGTCAAGGACGTCAACGATAACTACCCCGTGTTCTCGCGGAACGTGTACGACTTCTACGTCTCTGAGGACCAGCCCATAGGATACGAGTTTGGAAACGTGAGCGCCACGGACGCCGACTCGGACCACAATGGGAGGATTTCCTACAGTTTGGAAGCTTCTCCGTACTTGTCGGTGTTCGGGATATTCACAGTACAGTGCAGGGGGTACTGAGCCTCAGAGACAACGTGGACCGGGAAAGCCTGGACCTGTACACCCTGACCGTCGTCGCCACAGACCACGGAACTCCACAGCCGTTATCCTCCACGGCCTCTATCCGCATCCACATCAACGACACCAACGACAACGACCCAGAGTTCTCTCGATCCGAGTACAAGTTCAGCATTCTGGAGAACCAGCCTCCCGGCTCCCACATCGGTCGGATCACCGCCACCGACCGCGACGCCGGCGACAACCGGAGGCTGCAGTATTACTTCAGCAGTCCCCAGTCCCAGCAACTTCAGCATCAACACGGACAGCGGGGAAATCACCGCCCTGGTCCCCTTGGATCGTGAAGAACAGGAGGAGTATACGTTGAGGGTGTACGTGGCGGATTCTGGACAACCTCCCCGCAGCGACACGGCGGTGATCAAGATCCGCGTGATGGACGAGAACGACAACAGGCCGGAGTTCCAGGTGAAGGAGGGTGAGCAGCACGTGGAGGTGTGGGGAGAATCGCCCCAAGGATCTGGACGTCGTTCACGTGCTGGCTGTGGACAGAGACGCTGGAGAAAATGGAACCGTTTCTTTTGAACTGGATCCAGGTAGGTTGGTGGTGTCTCTGTAGTTTGTGTGAAAAAGCGTGTTTGTGCATGTGCTTATGCATCAGAGTTAAAGAGAGAAGAGAGAACGTACATGCAAAGAGAGAGAGAGAGAGAGAGAGAGAGAGAGAGAGAGAGAGAGAGAGAGGGAGGAGGGAGAGGGAGGGAGGGGGAGGGAGGGAGAGGAATCACGACTATCTCAATCTGCGTGATGTTTTTTTTTTTCTTTCTTTTTAAGCCGGGATGTACGTAAACCCAGTAGCTGGTTATGCATAACAAACCATGACTCACATGACCATCTTCTTCAAATACATAAATGTATTAGTTGTGAATGCCAGTCAACAGAAGGCAGTGAACCCTGGTAAAAACGGAAAGCCGATCACTTTCCGCTAGCCCTCGTGGCCACAGCCCCCTATTTACTTGGCAGCTGTTTCCATTCCTGGTCACGAATTCTCATGCGGTTACGTTGGATTGATCGGGCCGAGGCCCTCAGGAGTCTCAGAGAGTGGATGAAGCCGTAGGGGCAGGTTCTGGGACAAATGAAGCGCTGGTCGGATTCTGTACTCAGGCAATCGACTTCCCTTACGCTGTCCTATACACCCGAGTGCTCTTTCCTGTACTGTGTGACGACCCCGTCCTTGCCGCCCCCGTCTCACGCCTTTCTCTCTCCCTCCCCCCCCCTCCTCCCTCTCTCTCTCTCTCTCTCTCTCTCTCTCTCTCTCTCTCTCTCTCTCTGCCCGCTCTCATTCTTACCCCACCCCTGCTTTGTATGTCTGACTGCCCCTCACTGTTTCTGTCGCTTTCTGTGTCTCAACCCGTCTGTCTGTCTCGCACACACATAAACACTCACATACAAACGCGCGCGCACGCACTCACGCACGCACGGCCCTACGGGGGCACGCACGCACGCACACACACACGCACGCACACACACACACACACACACACACACACACACACACACACACACACACACACACACACACACGGGTTTTCTCCTGAATGATGTGCTTATATTTCATATCGTTGGGTGTTTGATGGGCTTTTTATGAAAAATAAGGTCCAAAGTGAGTGCAAGTTTCATTTTCGCCAGGGCTTGGAAGACAGTGAAGTTAACGAGAGGAAAAAAAGTTTGAAAAAGATTTTAATACATATGTTATCCGTCCTCTCTCTCTCTCTCTCTCTCTCTCTCTCTCTCTCTCTCTCTCTCTCTCTCTCTCTCTCTCTCTCTCTCTCTCTCTCTCCCCTCTCTCTCTCTTCTCTCTCCTCTCTCTCTCTCTCTCTCGCTCGCTGTTATTGTATTTTTTAGGGACAGCGGTTTTAAATTTAAGTTTACGTAACCAACATTTGGTAGGTAAAAGGAACTTGTTGTAAACAGTGTTTGTGTGCTGTGTTTGTATCGTTCGATCGGATTCATGACTGTCATTCACACCACCCCCTTCTACCATTGGCCATTGTTTGGTGATTTCAGAGAACTCCGATGCTGACGCCTTGCGCAACTTCTGCATTCACCCGAGCACAGGGATGATCAGCACGCTGGAAGTTCTGGATTACGAGACCAAGTCGGAATACTATCTGCAAGTCATAGCCGAGGACAACGGTTATCCTCGACAGTCCCAGAGCATCGTCTTTATCATCTCTGTGCGCAACGACAACGAGGGAGGCCCCCTTTTCCACGCCAGGGAGATCAGTATTGATGTCGTTGAAAATCTTCCTATCGGAACATCCATTGGGAGGGTGCAGGACGAAGTTCGGGAGTCGATGGACGGCAGCGACATCAACTTCTTTCTGGTGGGAGGGAACGTGTGTTTGAACTGTTCGCGGTGGATGCTTCCACGGGTGTGATTCAAACCGTGCGTGAGGTGGACTACGAGCAGTGCTCCTCCCAGACACTGAGCATCCAGGCTGTGGACCTTAGCGCCCCGTTCCCGCAGTACAGCAACATCAGCGTCAAATCCAGATCCTGGACCTCAACGACAACGGCCCGATCTTTGACAACGATCCCATCTTCTTGCGAACGGTGGTGAGAGAAAACACCCCGGTGAACCACATCGTCCACACCTTCATCGCGGCTGATAGTGATTCAGGTCCCAACGGCACCCTCCGCTACACCATCCTCTCTCAGTCAGCGTCTGGACCCAGGCTGTCTCAAGACAGCTACTTCCAGATCAACGCCGCTACCGGAGAACTGTCTCTGGCCAGACCCATCGACTATGAGCAGGTGCACATCGTGTCCCTGGTGATCCAGGCTGAAGATGACTGTCCCGTGCCCTCTCTGGCCCTGAGCTCGCAGGTGACAGCCGTGGGTGCTGGTGCAGGACGTCAACGACAACAGGCCAGAGTTCAGGTCCACGTCGGAGGTGCATGTGTTGGAGAACGAAGCGGTGGGCTACCCCGTGGTGCTGGTGGTGGCGTGTGGATGGGGACTCCAACCAGGAGGACAGCGGCAACAACGTGGTCCGCTACAGCATTGTGTCAGGCAACGAGGACGGCAAGTTCAGACTGGATCAGACCACAGGTGTGAAGGTTGAGAGGATGAATATGCTTCAGTGTTGGTTATCCGTGTCCTCTCTCTCTCTCTCTCTCTCTCTCTCTCTCTCTCTCTCTCTCGCTCTCTCTCTCTCTCTCTCTCTGTGTGTGTGTGTGTGTGTGTGTGTGTGTGTGTGCACGCACGCGCGCGCGAGCACGCACACACGCGGATGATCAGTTGGATTTTATTCAAGTTGCGACATATCGCAAAACTGTTTGTCACTTTTGAAAGGTGTATTCATTGTTGTTCTCCTTTCTCGTACATTCAAGTATAGAATCATATATCTCTGTAATGGAACATTTTAAAATTCAGCAGTTCGACCTAGTTATTTTGTATTAAATCGTTGGATATAACATAAGTTTACAACAGTTTGTTCATAAAATGAAATAACAATTAAAATGTACAAAACGAGAAATCATATTTAATTCAGTTCACTTCATTCCAGATCAGATCCCTGGGTGATATGAAGTTACAATTGATTAAACAAATGAACAAGCATGTAAACCATCAAATGTACAAAATGAGACGTTCTATTCAAGTCAATTGATGTCATTCTCAATCAGTTCAATACTGTACTGATCCACATGGCCGTTCATTTATGATTTCACGGGCTGATTATAAACAACACGCAATTTTAAACTCATAATAAACAAACCATAGAAAAATCCTCCAAACTGCTCGTCACACATCATACAAATCACAAACATCAGCAACGACACCATAGACGTGGAAAATACGAAAACACCGCAAACAACAGTCCTTACGCGCTCCCCCTCCCCCCTTTCCCTCCCTCCCTCCCTCCCTCTCCTCTCTCTCTCTCTCTCTCTCTCTCTCTCTCTCTCTCTCTCTCTCTCTCTCTCTCTCTCTCTCTCTCTCTCTCTCTCTCTCTCTCTCTCTCTCTCTCTCTCAGACTAATAACTAAAGGGGGGACTAACACAAACAAGTGCGCTTTTAAGTCGCATGATTAATTACACACACACACACACACACACACACACACACACACACACACACACACACACACACACACACACACGACTACACGAGCACACATTCTCAACAATTCGCCTGTCTGATCTCTTGCATCCCACATGCACCCACTTTTATACAGTCGCACTCAGATATCGGCCTACGTGCACGTGCGCTTATCCACGCTCTTTTGCATGCACGCAAATAGTCTGCACGACCTTCCTACCCGAGTCACAGCCAGAGAGAGAGAGAGAGAGAGAGGGGGGGGGGGGGGGGGAGTAAGTAATAGGGTTTGGAGGGAATCGGTATTGAATTTTGCATTATGGTCGAGCTAACTAC
>JADBJO010002785.1:45000-62500 GCA_016801955.1 Conus betulinus | reverse complement strand
GGGAAGGTTTTGTTATTTACCGGCTTGATGGAGAACAACTGTTTTGAAGGAATGGCCTCATATGAGGGTGAGTGAAGAACGCTAGAGGTTTCTGGATCGGAGAATGTTTCATATAACATTATTTTAACCTCTCTGCTTAAAGGTTTTTGGTTTGGTCGTCAGTAGTTTATGTGGGCTTTTTCTCTTTACTCTTATTTTTTTTTTCATTTGTATTCCTATTCATTCATTTATTGTTATTAATTTCTTTCTTTACAGTATAGAAAAACTGTTCCATAGGGCATCCCGACTTCAGTCAAACAAAACTTCCATATGGGAAGGAGGGAAGAGGGGAAGGGGGTTGGCAGTGATTGCTTTTGCGCATCATCATTTGAATTTATAAATCGTGTAAATCTTCTACGCTAAGATGGTATAAGGAACTGTGGTAGAGAATGCTATGGGAAAAAAAAAAAAATATGAGGAAAAAATAAGGGAAGGCCATGAACTAAGCAAAGAAAATATATAGAAATGGCCGGGAAGAGGTGAGCGTGGTAAATTTTATGCAGGCGTATTTAATGATGTGAATGTGTTTTCTTATCTGAACCATTTCTGTCCTCCAACAGCGCCTTTTGACCGAGAGAAGAACGCGTCCTTCGACTTCCTGCTGGTGGCTACCGATGGGGGAGGATCAGGGCCGCGCAACTCCACAGCCCGCATTCGGATATCCATCGCCGACGTCAACGACAACGCCCCCAAGTTCCGCCAAGTGCCCTACAAGACCACCGTGTCCCCCAACACCACGCCTGGACACACTGTGCTGCAGGTGATGCCTGTGGGAATTTCTCTGTCCTGGTTGCTTGTCTGTGTATGTTATTTAGAGCACCGGATCGGCTCAGTAGTGGTCAAACTACTGTAGCAAGTAGTAGTTGCTGCAGTCAGCCGCGTTGTGTGAATCACGCTGGCCCCCAATATGGGAAAAAATGACATTTTCACGGCCTGTGTTCATGCATTGACGTTTTGATGATGCTAATGCAATCTTGGATAGTATCCGTCCACTTCAGTCTCTTTCTGCGTATTACCAAAGATGGCTTCGGACGCAAACTTGAATGTAACTTGTACCCATAGAATCTAGCGCGGGCACAAGTGTGTGTGTGTGTGTGTGTGTGTGTGTGTGTGTGTGTGTGTGTGTGTGTGTGTGTGTGTGTGTGTGTGTGAATACTCATTGAATACTAGAAACGTTATATGAACTTGTGAAAGGAATTGGAGACGCAATAATCATCTTAAGTGCTATTGGTCCAGTGTAGACTACTCTTGCAAATGGGGAAAAAAAAAGAGAATGTGGTTATCTCCCTTGTGGGTGCTGATGCCAGTGTTGTGACCGTGTTAAGTGCTTCGAATCATCAAATCTCTGGAAATTATTTAGTACTGACAAAAAGTCTTCTTTCATTCATTATATATGCACGGTTATGCTTGTTTTATTCTAAACATTTTGTGTATAATGTTAATTTACCAGTGTGCTGCAACATTTGTTGTTGTTTATTGTGCTTACCGCATTTGTTCCATTATGTTTTTGATTTTATAGTATAATTATGGTATAATTATGTGCAATATATATATATATATATATATATATATATGTGAGTATGAGCGTGTTCTTATATATACAAAACCGTACAATACACATTGAACTTGAGGTTTCTTTTAGCTCAGTATCAACAATGTTAAAAGAACAGAAAGTTGTCAAATATTCCATGAATTCGTCTTTCTTAACGTTATTTCAACCGCATAAAGAAGAGCAGAAGAAACGTATCTCCACAGCGCGAATCTGTGTGAAAGACAGAGCAAAAAATCTTGTTTCGATTTGTTTAGCAAAAGTGATTTTCGGCAGACAATTCAACTGGCATTCAGGAATACCGAAAATGTCATCAGGACGCGGGCAGAATAGGCCTAACGCAAAACCAGCGAAGTGTTTTGAACCCACATTACATTTCAATTTCATAAATGAGCATGGATGTATCCGTTACTTTTAGGCTCCAAAAGGAAATGCTAAGTCAGTGCTGCTGTGAGACTAAGTCATTACTGTCATTGATAGCGGGTCAGTTTATGGTGTCTTGCGTCTTTTCGATCCGGACAGGCACCACTGAACACCCACGACGTGATTAAGCAGCTCCGCGGTGTCTGCTCCGGTAGATGGCCTCATGGCGACCTGAACAAGGGTTTCCTCTGGGTTGTTGTCCTTTGGACTCAAGACAGGATGGCCATGGGTGTGGGTCACGTGGGAGAGTCAGTAAAGACGGGGCATGCACTGAAAAACTAACAACACCTCAGAGAGGGCGCAGGACATTGGACAGCGAGCATAAAGGAAGGACGGACAAAAAAAAGAGTCAGAGTGAAACCCTGACAAATTAAAAACCTGAACTCTAGCGATTTGGTTTTTAAAAGTTAATTCGAACGATGATTCCAGCCATATGTATTTTGAACTCAGCAGAACTCGAAGACCAAAGTAGCAATCATTCACCGAGTATGTGTAATAGAATATGACAACAACAATAACAAAAGCAATACCACTGCTACCATTGCTGCTGCTGCTGCTACTACTACTACTACTACTACTATGATATAATACTGATACTACTACTACTACTACAGTATTACATAGCACGCTGTTTAGAAAACTGCTGAGTTTTGACAAAGACGCTGTTTAGAAAACTGCCCCAGTTTTACACAGCACGCTGTTTAGAAAAATTGCCCCAGTTTTACACAGCACGCTGTTTAGAAAACTGCCCCAGTTTTTACATAGCACGCTGTTTAGAAAACTGCCCCAGTTTTACATAGCACGCTGTTTAGAAAACTGCCCCAGTTTTACATAGCACGCTGTTTAGAAAACTGCCCTGCCCAGTTTTTAGAATAGCACGCTGTTTACATAGAAAAAACTGCTCCAGGTACTTTACAAAATGTTACATCACATGTATGCAATTGACATACTATTCGACAAAACACATTATAATATATATATATATATTTTTTTTACATGTTTTTGATAATAGCTCCTCACGTTGAGCACTGTGGCCTGATGTGGTATTTTTGATATATATATATATATATACACACACACACATATATATATATATATATATATATATACATACACACACACATATATATATATATATAATTATAAACAAAGCTTGCTCTTATGTCTCAGATTATAGAATAGGGGGATGATGAAGCCTTCATATCTGCAGTGGTAGATGATTCTGCCTAACTGACAGTATGTGCGACCTGGTGAAGCAGTAAAATCTGCTTCTCAACTGGAGACTGCAAAGCTTATAGTCTCCAAGCCTGACTCAGCACAGCTTTCATAGTCTCCAAAGAGGGGAGAGACCATCTCCCTATCAGCTGGGGAGAAAGCTCACTAACATATATAACTCCTGGTCAGATACCGGTATTTCGAAACCTGATTGTTTCTCCTCAGTGACCGCGGCGAAAGTGGTAATTTGACTCCTGTGCCTTTTCGGTTTTAAGAAGAATGCTATACCAGAAAAAGGCTGGTGTGCAATACCATAGTATGTTTGTTGAGTTTTCAAAAAACTAACTAAAGGTGCCACCTAAGAAGCAAAAGAAAATCATGAAAGAGCAAAACAAGCTACATTTTCTTGTGAAAAGTAGAAAATATAAAAAGATAACCTCTTAAGACACAAGTGCTGAGGGCCAGTTCTTGGAATGAATCCACAAGAGACTAAATTACAATGAAACAATAAATTCCAAGGATAAGTACCGAGCACCATTCCAGCAATTTACAGAGCAGCTAGGTGTTGCAATGCAAAGACTGCATAGAAATATTGAATCCAACGCAAGTAGACTTTTCTCTTATGTCTCAGATTATATAAATAGGGGGATGATAAGCCTTCATATATATATATATATATATATATATATATATACGACTTAACATCAACATCACACACACACACACACACACACACACACACATATATATATATATATATATATATATATTATATATATATATATATATATATATATATATATATATATATATATATATATATATATATATATAGAGTGTGTGTGTGTGTGTGTGTGTGTGTGTGTGTGTGTGTGATGTTAAGTTATCAGACTGTCGACCTGGTATGAGAGCAGTTAGAATCTCCCCTCTCGGAGTTACTGGAGACTGCAGTGGCTGCAGGAAGTGAACATGACTACCAACATGGTGTTTTCAGGTGAGGGCTGACGATCCAGACGTGGGAGACACGGGACTGTGACCTATCAGCTGCTGAGCGGCACGGACAGCAGCACGGCCAATCTGTTTGACATTCATCCCGTCCTCTGGCACCATTACCACCAGGACATCCCTGTCTCAGGCCACGGGCTACCACAGCGTGCTGATTGTGGCTGCTGATCAGGGGACACCTGCTTTGAGCACCACAGGTGGGTGTGATGCACGATTTTCCAGTCTTTGCAAGACTTTTTCTATGTGTGTTTGAGCCAGTTTACATGAACAATAACCTATCAGGATATGTCATAACTTCACGTTGTGGTCATCAATTGCTGTTCTGCTTGTTGAATACGGTGGAGTGTCTACTTTGCCATCTGTCTCTCTCTCTCTGTGTTTTTCTTGGTGCATTTGTTACCAGCCAAGCCGATTTTTCTTTCTCTGAACAGTACTTTATGATGCAACCGTTCATAGCTCTCCTAATCCAACGCCAAGTAGACTTTTCTCCCAACAGTCAGTCGTGCCACTGATCATAACTTTCCAACACGTAACCTGGAGAGTCTCTTTCGCTTCATATACGGTCTGAATTCAAACAAATGTATCCACGCAAGAAGCATCTCTCTTTCCCTTTGATAAACTAATTATGTAAGAATTGCAATCAGCATGTAAAATACTTTGTGAGTGTCGTTTGGGGAATAACGTTAATGGATCATTATCGATGTCATAATGTTTGTTGTTGATAATTTTCTGATAACGTAATCGTCAGTATAATTGTAGCGTTGGAGTACATCTGTTTCAGGGGTGGCGGAAATTATTGTGGGGGACAACAGCAGTGTGGTGTCACGGTGAGGTTTGGACAGGACGTGTACTCGGTGGATATTGTGGAAAACGCCGCCCGTAACACCGACGTCACGACCGTGCAGGCCTCTTACACCGGCAGTGGTGACCTCACCTATAATTTCGTCAGTGGCAACGAGCTGTCCGTTTTCAGTATTGACTCCTATTCTGGTGAGATTTTGTTTTGAGGTTGGCAGGAAATACGAGGATGGATGGTCTGTCGATCTGTCTGTCTGTCTCTCCATTCTCTCTCTCTCTCTTTCTCACTTTGTCTGTCTGTCTGTCCCACTTTGTCTGTCTGGTCTGTCTCTCCCACTCATTCTGTTCCTCTCTCTCTCTCTCTCTCTCTCTCTCTCTCTCTCTCTCTCTCTCTCTCTCTCTCTCCTCGATAAATAAAAGTTTTGATCTCTCTCTCTCTCTCTCTCTCTCTCTCTCTCTCTCTCTCTCTCTCTCTCTGAAACTTGAGCTTGATATAATAATACAGTGGTATTGCAGTGGTATCATCATTTTTGCTCTTTTTATGCCTCTTATTGGTGACATTTGAAGAAGACGTTTCTGTAGACAATTCACTCTTCAGTTTGTACTGTATATTGAGCAAGCGTTCCAAGTAGTTTTCCTTACTCCAGGCCTAATAGGGATAGCTAACACCATGCACTAAATTTAGAGATCCCCCCAGTCATAACTCCTATTTTTTTTTTTTTAAAACTCTAACCTTACCACCCTATTCCCCAGGTCTGATACGGGTGGCGGACCCAATGCACCTGGACTTCGAGAGCACCCCTCACCTGAAGCTGGTAGTGTCAGCCGAAGCAGGAGGTCATCAGGCCTACGCCCCCGTGCAGGTCAACCTGAAGGACGTCAACGACAACGCCCCCAAATTCGCCCAAACCAAGTACGTCGCCTCCGTGTGGGAGAACAACCAGCCCCAGACCTTCGTCACCCAGGTCAGTGATTAGACGGGGAGGAGAAGAGTGGAGGGATTGGGTGGGGTGGGGTAGGGGTGGGTACAAGCGTGATCAGGGTGGGTGGTGGTTACGCGGTCATGATTTTTGAGGCCTGTTCGTGATTTGTGTTTTACTCCTGTGCACCCGTAGTCCGCCATGAACGTACCATTTTGTGAAGGTTGTCAGTCTTCATGCGCGTGCCGTCTATGTGTATGTGATGGACACTGCTAAACAAATTTCGTTCGTTCAGGGGCTACTAAATATTCACCTCAGCTTCTCACCTATTCTACCTTTCATTGTTCATCCAGGTGTGGGCAAAGACGCTGACAGTGGCATCAATGGAACCATCAGCTACAAAATCATTTACGGTAATCATAGACATTGGTGACGGTCTTCATCACCACACGCTGCAATTCAGTGATCAGTGGATGAAGACAGTTTTTTTTTTTTTCAGTCAGCTAAATCAAGCACAAGCTGTTTGGAAAGAAAATCATTTACGGTAATCATAGACATTGGTGACGGTCTTCATCACCACACGCTGCAATTGCAGCGATCAGTTGATGAAGACAGTTTTTTTTTTTTTTTTTTCAGTCAGCTAAATTAAGCACAAGCTGTTTGGAAAGAGTGTTTAAAATCAGCAGGGTTACAGGGACAGTGTGAAGATTCGGTCACTTAAGGAGATGATGTGTAGAGTCAGATAAAACTACGGGCACAGAGTTCAGGGGTAACCGGTTAAAACTGTTATGTATCGGTCAAGTTACTCAGAGTTTTGAAATTATTCAAATGAAGAGATGAGAGAGGGGTAGTCAGTTTTGTGTATGCGCTCTCTCTCTCTCTCTCTCTCTCTCTCTCTCTCTCTCTCTCTCTCTCTCTCTCTCTCCGAGTCTTCTTTCTCCTTCCGCCGTTTTCTCGCTCTTTTTCTCACTTTAAATGTCTGTGCACGCACGTGTTACACGTATGTATAAGTATGTATGCGTGTACGTGCTTGCAAGTTGTGTCTACGTCTGTGTTTATGGAGGAAGAGAGGTGGAGGGGTCATCCGCCACCTCTCGAGGTGATGTTCACACGCTATTCGCCCATGATTACGTATATGTACCACGAGTATAGTTTCAGTCTCTTCTTGAAAGCCGCATAGGAACTTACAGTTTGTTGTGTGCTGTCAGGTAACGACTACAACACCTTCGAGGTGTTTCCTGCCGATTCTGGCATTGTAAGAACCAACATTGACGCCCCTCGCCTGGACCGGGAAATCCTCCGATCCCACTTGACGCTGACCATTGAGGCGCAGTAATCAAGTTGCTTGGTCTGGGCTCTGCCGGATGGCTGTCGTCAGTCATTTTTTTTCTGTTTCCTTATGTTTTTTTCATTGTGTTTTTTTTTTTGTCTTTCTCCTTGCCTGTCAATATTCACACTTTATTCTTTCTATATCTCCCTGTTTTCTCTGTTTATGTCTGTCTTTCTCTGTCTGCCAGTCTGTCTGTCCCTCCGTCAGTCTGCTCCTCTCTCTCTCTCTCTCTCTCTCTCTCTCTCTCTCTCTCTCTCTCTCTCTCTCTCTCTCTCTCTCTCTCACACACACACACACACACACACACACACACACACACACACACACACACACACACACGAAGTCTGGTATTAGACTGAGAGAGTAGCCATGTTGTTTGAAAATCCCAGTGGTGTTCCGTGTTCTCAGGATCTAGGCTACCCGCCCCAGAGGTCCACCTGTCGACTGCATATCACCTTTGTGGACGAGAACGACAACGCCCCTACTTTTTCCCATCCCCGGCCTGGGCCTGTATACCTGGCGGAAAGTGAGTATGGGAGGGACTTACGCTGACGACACGGTGGGATAAGAATTTGTGTTTGGTGTGTGTGTGTGTGTGTGTGTGTGTGTAGTGTGTGTGAGAGAGAGAGAGAGAGAGAGAGAGAGAGAGAGAGAGAGAGAGAGAGAGAGAGAGAGAGAGAGAGAGAGAGAGAAGTATGAAGTTGCTCCAAGCAGAGGGCGCTTGAAAACGGAAGGAACGCCCTCCGAAGGTTTTGGTATGGAAAAGGATCTGGAGGAGATGGACATCAGCAGATGATCGCTTATCTTGTCTTGGTATCCAATACCGAATCCAGACGATAATCTCCAATACAGAACTGATCGACGTCCTATTGTATTGTGCAACAGTAGACGTTAAATGCAATCCAAGACTACCGACTTTTGTCTGTGTAATGTACTGGTCTCAATAACGTAAAATTCATCAGTGGTGTGCACGTGATCTTTGTCAGACGAGCGCGCAGGACACGTGGTGGCGGTGGTGACAGCGACTGACGTAGACTTTGAACCCTGTACTGGTGTATGACTTCACGGCCCAGGGAAACCCCGAGAACCGCTTCAGCATTGACCGCTGCAGTGGCACCGTACGTCTGGCTTCCTCCTTGGACCACGAGACACGCTCCCACTACACCTTGGCTCTGCAGGTAGGGCTCCCCCCCCCCCCCTCCAACCCCAGCATTTGTGACAACAAATGTTCTAAGCCTGTCGGTTTATCAATCCTACGCGTCTAACGCACATCGATGGTTCATTGCCCTTCATGTTCACAGTTAAAAAATATCAGACCTGTTTAACTCACAACAAAAGTCCACTGCCATTCAGTTGAACATATCAGACATGTGTAACCCATACCAAATGTCCACAGCCCACCATTTCAACACGTCAGTCATGTTTAGCGCACACATACTGTCACAGTCTGTCACTTCAACATACCAGATATGTTTACCCCAAACTAAATGACCACAAAATGTCAGTTCAGTATATCAGACATGCTTTTCCTGCAACAAATGCCCGTAGCCTGCCAATGCAACGTACCAGACATGCCATATTCATTTTTCATTAAAATCAGGAAAGTGGACTATGATGCTGCATACACTGTCAAGGCTGGCCTGTAACTGCTCATTCTTCATTGTCTGCTGACTTTTTTTTTCAATTTTTGGCAGCATTTAGTTTAATCAGAGAGTAATGAACCAAACTGCATTTCTAGTAGGTTAAGGATTTCAAAAGTTCAGCTAGTGTATATTTTTCTCTTCAAAACAAAACGACATTTCAATTGCTGAAAGAGCGTGGGTATAATAATAATAACAACAGCAACGATAATAATAGTAATAATAATAATAATTATAATAAGAATTATAATAATAAAAAGCGACACAGCATTAGCACCTTCATTGGTTACAGGTGACGGACGGTCGACACACAGCGAGCACCACGTTAGAGGTGTACGTCACTGACGTCAATGACAACGCCCCGCGCTTCATGCAGTCCCACTACATGACGTCACTGGCAGAGAACACGCCCGCCGCAACGTCAGTGCTGCGCGTCATGGCCCTGGATGCTGACGACGGCCCCAACGCTGACGTCACCTACACCCTGCTGGGGAGCGGAGCGTCTTCCGGGTTTATGGTGGACTCCCGCAACGGTGAGCGTTTTGTTTCTGTTTGATGATGAACTTGTTTGTTGCTTTTTATGTTTATGGATTTTGTATCGTTCGTTAGAGTTTCGTTTTGTGTTATTGTTTCACGGCTTGGAAGGGGAATGGATAGGGAAGGGGGGGGGGGGGGGGGGGGAAGGAAAGGGCAAAGGGCAGAAGAGGTAGTGTGTTTGTCTGTAAGCAGATAACTGCGTGAGTGTGTATTCAGTTAAGACAGTGATGCGCCTTGAGGTATCAGAACCACAATATAAAATATCAGTGATAATAATAATGATGGTAATTATGATCATATTATTATTGTTATTATTAAATTATCAACTTTTTGTAATTATTATTATATATTATACTGAACAGTTATGGTACAACGAAGTTAATGTAGCCCATACAGAGATGGTGCTAATTCCCCCACAGATGAAACTATCTCACAAAGAAATCAGAGAGCTGAAAACATTCCACACAGAAATTAGGGGATCTCATAACAGTGATGAAGTTAACTTATACGGAAATGATACGCCACATGTAACGACGGCATTTCACACACACACACACACACGCGCACGCACGCACGCACGCACGCACGCACGCACACACGCACGCACACACACACACACACACACACGCACACGCGCACACACACACACACACACACACACACACACACACACACACACACACACACACACACACACACACACACACGCTTAAGGCTTTCGCCATGACATGATGAACGGTATGCTGGTCACACAGGCACCATCTTCACCACCGGCAGCGTGCAGTCGCTGAGGCAACAGCCTGTGGTCCAGCTGGTGGTGGCGGCCCGTGATGGGGGGTCCCCTGCCCTGTCCAGTGTGGCCACCGTGCAGATCCACGTCACAGACATCAACGACCGCAGCCCGCGTTTCCTGCGCTCCAACTACAGGTAGGTGTATCTGTAGGGCCATGGCAGATGGAGAATCGACAGCCTCAGCATCATTACGATACACTCATTCTGTACGCTTGCTGCGTGTGTGTTTGTCGCAAGTTTCCCATATTGGCAAGACTCGCCTACAGCGATAGTATGGGAGAAAACAACCTTGTTCGGTCACCGCACACAAACAAACAGAGTACGGCACGTTTCTTTTCCGTTCAAGTCAGCCATGTTATCCGGCTCTGCTACCCAGCTACTGAAAATGACGATCATGTACAGACTTTGTGTATCCTGTTCTGCTGGTCAGCTACTGAAAGTGAACGAACATATGCAGACTGTGTGTGTGTGTGTGTGTGTGTGTGTGTGTGTGTGAGAGAGAGAGAGAGAGAGAGAGAGAGAGAGAGAGAGAGAGAGAGAGAGAGAGAGAGAGAGAGAGGGTCAACTAGGATCATCTGCTATTTGATATTTCCTTTCTTTATATTCAGCACTAGTGTGAAAGAATCCACGCAGAGAGGGACAGAGATCCTGGTGTTGAGCGCCGAAGACACGGATGACCGTGCTGACGATGACACCATCCACTACGTGCTGAGCGGACCCTCTGCCTCCACCTTCTACATGCAGCCCAGCACGGGAAAGATCCTCCTAAGCGGCGTGCTCGACCATGAGAGGATTCAGCACTACCACCTCAAGGCCATGGCCGTGGACAGGGGAACGCCTCCACGCAACACCACAGTGCCTGTGGTCATTTCCGTCCTGGACGACAACGACAACGCCCCAGAGTTCCGCACCCACAGCTACTTTGTGGTCCTGGAGGAGGACACCTACCCTCTCGGCAAGGTCTTCCTGGTGGTCAACGCCACGGACGCGGATAAAGGTCCCCACGCCGAACTGGAGTACAGCCTGAGCTCGGGAAACAGCAGCGGGGCTTTCGGGTGCACCAAGGATGGAGGGCTGTTTCTCTGCTGTCCAGACTGGATTACGAGGCCCAGGCTTCTCACCGGCTGGTGGTCAGGGCCGTGGATTGCGTCCACTGTGAAAATGGGGCCCCGCGCTTGTCGGCGTTCGTGACAGTGCTGGTCAACGTGACGGACGTCAACGAGTATCCTCCCCAGTTCCCCGTCACTCATTACTATGGCACCATGTCGGAGAACCTCAAGGCTTACCTAACTGTCTTCCAGGTGGGTTGATGTTTCGTTCTGGAGAAGAGTAGGTGGGATAGAACGATCGGGGAGGGGGGTGGGGTTGATGTAAAAGCAGTTTTGAGAGTCCACTGAGATACTATCGTTTCGTGTTCAAGATCTTTTATGTGACTGTAGTATGTTTTTGTAAGGCGCATTGTATGACTATTTTAAGACAGAAATTGGAAGGTTGTTTATTTAGATTTAGGCAATGTAACGGACGTATTCAAACAGAACTAAGAACGGAGAGAAACACAGCGGTTACTTACCGTTTTAAACTTTTATTTTGAAAGCCATCTTTGTGAAGAAAATAGTATTGATTCCAGGTTGTGACAAGCACGACGATTAAACGCCAGGCCCATGAATAGCGATCACTACAGTTATAGAAGTACGCATTTGCCACCTATCGTTAAAAAGAAACATTATTTGAACATGCACTGTGAACAGATCACATTTCTAAATTTCTTCTAAGTGCAGTTCATTAGAGATTGTTCTTTCTCATTTCTCTCTGAGCATCTTTTAGCCCGATAAACTGTTCGGCAAATTTTTCTTAGCTTTCTGTCATCAGGAAATAAACGACGCTTTTGTCATTTTTTTTTTCACATACATTCTGTTCGTAAGACTGTACCAAG
The DNA here is from genome assembly GCA_016801955.1 of Conus betulinus. Taxonomy (NCBI): domain Eukaryota; kingdom Metazoa; phylum Mollusca; class Gastropoda; order Neogastropoda; family Conidae; genus Conus; species Conus betulinus. Next base: position 50,319 of record JADBJO010002785.1, on the reverse strand, counting down.
TTAATGTAAAGTATGGTGAGAATAAATGATCCGTTGAAGCGGACGAGTTGATTATTATATCTCATTTTTCAACAACGAGCAAACACAAAGGACTGCTGTGGCTGTTTTGTGTTTTTATCTCACTTTTCGGCAGTTGTTTATTTGAAACTGCATGGAATAATTAGGCTATTTGCATTAATTGACAGATTCGTTTGTTTTGTACGCTCACAGTTTGAATCTCTCACTCTCCCTCTCTCTCTCTCTCTCTCTCTCTCTCTCTCTCTCTCTCCCTCCTCCCCCCCCCCCCCCCCTGCTCGTAACATCCCAACACCCCGCTCATTATACTAGCACTTCATACCAACCTACGGCCCTCGATACTGTGAGCAGGTACACGCCAATGACAAGGATGGCGGAGAGTACGGCGAGGTGAATTACACTATCCTGTCCCGGGACGACAAAAACTTCTTCGGCATCGACCCCAACACGGGCCACATTGTCTCCAAGAAGACCTTCAACTTCGAGGACCCCGCCGACCGCAAGGTGCTGAACATCACCATACAGGCCACGGATGCTGGGGGACTGCACAGTACCGTGCCGGTCACCATCACCATCACTGACGAAGACGAGTTCCCGCCCAAGTTCCTCAACAAGAGCTACACCTTCAAGGTGCCCGGCAGCGCCAAGAAGGGGGACTACGTAGGCACCGTGTCCGCCAGAGACGCGGACGGCGGGTCTGCCGGGCGCGTGGTGTACACTCTGGACCGGCAGATGGACTACTTCCAGATCGAACCCGTCTCGGGCAACATCAGCGTGGCCTACACTCTGCATGAGGCCATCGAGGAAAAGGCGGTGGGGTCGACCAGGCGGAAGAAAGCGCGCCTCGGGCAGAATTTGGAGACACTGATTGTGCGCGCGCGTCGTCCGGGATGGAGAACTCGATGACCAGCACCGTGTTGTGTGTGATCAACATTGATCGCTCTGTCCTGGCTGCCAGACCCCTCTCCACGAGCTAGACGACGGGCTGAGCAGCGTCGCCATCGCCCTCATTGTCCTCGTCTGTATCCTCGTCCCAGCCGTCATCATCATCGTCCTGCTCATCTTCATCTGCCAGAAGCGCAGAACGAAAGGTGTGCCAACCTCGGTCAATGGCGAGGGGTATGTCGGGAGAGAGGGAACCGTGAGTGTCACCCCTCCTCCTCTTGAGGAAGCAGGCCCGCTTCCAGCCTTCAAAAGCTCGCTTCAATACAATAACCACATACGCGCAGCCAAAGCTAACGTGTCAGATTTCTCCGAGCAGTCGCACAACTCGGCCTCCAGTGGGCGAGGCTCCGTGGAGGTGGAGGATGACGATGAAATCCGAAGGATCAATGCCAACAGTTACCTCACCAACCTGGCAGCCTTCCGCCACAAGACCATGCCTGACTCGGGCATCCAGCAGGATGACGACACACCGGCGGAGCCAGTGGCTGTCAACCACCAGGAGTACTTGGCGCGTTTGGGGATCGATTCTTCCAAGATCGGAAAACCCAGCACCAGACACTCCACCAAGGGCAGCTCCTCCGGCAGCACGTCTGGTGTGGATATGACCTTCTGTGTGGAGAGTGCGCCTCCCTTTGGAGAGGGAGGAGGAAGGGAGGGGGCCTGGACCTGGATCACTTCACGGACACAGACGTGGACGAGGAGATGGTGATGATTGAGAACACCCGTCGCCAGCAGCAGCAGGGGGTGACCATCGTTCCTGCAGGGGGAGCGCCTTTCCAGGCCCCAGAGCCCCAGCAGACCGGGGCTCTGTCCCACGTGATCAACAACGAGGAGAGTACTCGGGCTCCTACAACTGGGACTACCTGCTAGACTGGGGCCCGCAGTACCAGCCCCTCGCCCACGTCTTCTCCGAGATCGCCAAGCTCAAGGACGAGTCCGTGACGCCCAAAAAGACGCCCGTGAAAACGGTCCCTCAACGCCGAATCAACGGCGGGCAGGGCCTGGCCCTACCCCAGGCACGCATCGTCCCTCCTCCCATCATCACCAGCGCCCCTCCTCCCCTGGGTCTGGAGTCCAGCGACTGTGATGACAGTGACAGGCTGAGCGAGGGCAGCGGGGTGCCGCCGGGTTCGGGCAGGGCAGAGCGCGGTCGCAAGTCTTCAGGGGGTCGTGCCCATCGCCCCAAGACTGGCGCCAGCTCCCTGCCCACCTTACCGCGTTCCCCCATCAGTTACGAGCCCAGCCTCAACTCTCCTCCGCCCTCACCCCTTCCTTCACCCCGTCCGTGTCTCCCCTGGGCACGCACACGCCCTCCTTCTCCTCCTCCGCTGTGAGCGGCCAGGCGGTGGGACCCCTGGACCGGGCACCTGGGAGCAGTGCTCGCGTCAGCTCGCAGAGCGAGGTGGGGGGCACCACGCCCGCTCATCCTGTCTCCAGCCGCCATACTCATAGCCAGCACCATCCTCATCTGTATCCTCATCTTCACCCTCACCCCCATCCTCAGACTCATCCTCACCATCACCGCGGACATTACAATAGTGCCAAAAGCGGCGCTAAAGGCCATTGGACTCATAGCCCTTCTTCTGAATCTGATCGAGAGTTTCGAATTTAGCCACGCAATGACGAATGTATGACAGTAGCGCGCGCGCGCGTGCATGTGTGTGTGTGTGTGTGTGTGTGTGTGTGTGTGTGTGTGTGTGTGTGTGTGTGTGTGAGAGAGAGAGAGAGAGAGAGAGAGAGAGAGAGAGAGAGAGAGAATCGCTTACGTTGACACTAAGCGGCTTTATGATGATAATAATGTCGACGATGATATTGTCAGTATAACTTGTCTGATGATGATTTTTTATGCGTTTACTTTTTCCCCCCAAATGCGTGACGTTTTGAGTACGGTTGTGGGTGATTTTGCCAGAGAATTAGGGCAAGAACTTCGTGGATGAAATCCGTGTTGTGTTTGAGGTTCTCTTCAAAGACTTGGTGGGAACTACACTATGCCCTTGATGCTTTCCAAAGACCTACTGGGAATGGGGTGGCCATGTCAGCGTGCTTGGAGCCAGTATGAAAACAACATAGGCTAGGTTGTGTTTTGACATGTGATACCGTCGTTGTATAGTGGAGAATGTACATGCATGTGGAACGAAGGGAAGATGGAACGAGTTGCAATGTTATTATGAATGACCAGACTTGAACCAAGCTTCCTGACTGGAATCCTTGTCTCGCACTGTTTCAAACCTCAGTATGTGTTAGTGACTCGTGCAAGAGTTCGAACACTTTTTTTTTTAATGCACTTGCATGCAGACACACGGAACGGTTGTGTGCTCAATTTATCATAGACCCTCGCGCGCGCGCGCGCTCACACATTTTCACACACACACACACACACACACACACACACACACACACACACACACACACACACACACACACACACACACACACACACACACACACACACACACACACACACACACACACACGCACGCACGCACGCACGCACGCACATACATACACACAATGAATTCTTACACATAACTTTACACACTTACGTAGTAAGTTGGTCGCTGATTTTGTGAAAAAAAAGAAAACTCGTTTGTATCCGCAAGCATAAGCGTAAGCTGCACATGTGTGTACGTTTGATGAGCCTAATTGTACGTTTTTAGCGAACGTCAGATGATTTCATCTGCATCTAATGTAACATTGTGCGTTGAAATGCGCGCGCACGCGCGCGCGTGTGTGTGTGTGTGTGTGTGTGTGTGTGTGTGTGCGTGTGTGTGTGCGCGCGGTGTGTGTGCGCGCGTGTGGATATGTGTGTTTGAAAGAGAAAAAGAGAAAGACAGATAGAGAGAACTGGAATATATTGTATGTATACGCGTGTGAGGATTTGTGTATACGTTGTGTTTGTGTGTGTGTGTGTGTGTGTGTGTGTGTGTGTGTGTGTGTGTGTGCACGCGTGTGTGTGTGTATAAGTGGTGTGTGTGTGTGTGTGTGTGTGTGTGTGTGTGTGTGTGCGCGCGCGATTTTTTTTCTTCCACCGTTTACTCACCAAGAACGTTATTGTTTCCTGTTTTGTTGCAAACAAGTCATGTTTGAAAGATTAGAATGAAAGAATGTTTTAATAAAGTAACCAATCCCAAGCTTGTGTTTGTGGTGACTGCCACTCTCTCTCTCTCCCTCTCTCTCTCTTCTTCTCTCTCCCTCTCTCTCTCTCTCTTCTCTTTCTTCGCGCGCACAGGCGTGCGCGCGCGCGCGTGTGCGTGTGTGTATGGTATGTCTTCTGCTCTGTCACACTCTTCATCCCTGGGGGAAAAAACCATGCTGTGATAGGGAAAGCTGGAGATCACGGGTCTGTGTTGAGTATAAACATAGTGTTAAAAGAAAGCAGAAGATTTGTGTTCATCAGTGAAAGGACAATAGTAGATGAAAACCCGTACCGTTAGTTTGGAAGCCTCCCAGAAATATTCGCCATATATGATAATTCACTGATTTTAGTTTTCTCCTCGACAACATTTGGCAACGCGCAGCATATCGAATGATAGTTATGCACCAAGAAGTTAAGTCTGATGGAAGAATTGTCACGGTGTCGTCATTTGTTCTGATAACGAAAAAGTCATGTGTCTGTATTTTTCCCTTCATAGCGTAGACCTAAATATTGGAGTTTAAATCGACCTCCGTATTGTGTTTGGGTTCGATTTTGCCATTGATTCGATGATGTTAAAACCTGTTTACTGTCTCAGTTCCACCCGTCGGCGTCGATGGTTTTCCATGTCGCAAATACGCTGCCTGGTCACATTCTGAGTCGGATAATGTACAACCCCGAACCAGTGTCTGCCTGAAGGGCCTTGCACTGCAGTCACAGCAGACGGGCCACAGTTTAAACAGAATTGTTTTATCAAGTCGTGTTCAGAGTTTAATTTTGTGACAGTCTGTCACATGAATTGGCGAAGTCCAAGATTTATAACAAACGAAAAAAATCTGCAGCAACTCAACACATTTTATACGTATCCTAAGCTTTCAGTTACAGTTATCATCCAGGTTATGATTTCTTAATGCGACCAAGTTTTGTTGGAAAATGAAAGCTTAAGATTTCGGAACAGTTTGAACATTAACCTGAATGCTCGGTTTAAGCTTCCTTCATTACGGACATCATTCTCATCTCATTTCCGTAACCTGGGTGGTCATACGGAGGACATGAGGGACGACTCCGTTGATCCTCTCCATGGCGGCCTGTCCTCTGCTTCTCGCAGAAGGTTCTGGCAGTTGAGGCTTGTCCATTCTTTCACGTTCTTCGACCAGGTTCAATGACACCCGTGGCGTGGCTACAGTTGGAGGTGACACGAACAGGTTGGTCTTTCAGAAAGGCAC
>JADBJO010002785.1:32500-35000 GCA_016801955.1 Conus betulinus | reverse complement strand
AATCTCATTCATCTGTCCTTTAATGTATTACAAACTAGGTCCAGCGTTTTCTGTCAAGGCGATGTCATACCTTTCACGTCGCATTTACGGGTGACAACAGGAATAACCATTTAGACTTGAGCGGCAACTCTTTGTCAAGCAGAGAAATGCTGGCATGTTGCAAGATCCCTTTTTGCGAGATTTTCGCCGCTTCCACTCTCACTGACTGATCTTCTGCAAAGAACGGACATTGAATTGAAATGGCGGGAAAAGAAATATATATTGTAAACAATCTTTTTTTTAAAAACACCTTTTTGTCTGTGTGGGAGCTTTTTTTTCGTCGAATGTGAAAGCAGGTTTACGGAATTCAATGGCTTTTTTAAGTTCTTTGGCATTTTAGACTATTTTCAATTTTTTTTTTGCGACTACGCTCTATGGACCTTTGGCGTAAAGAAGCTTGAAGATCTTCCTCCTTATCCACCGTTTACTTTCTCTCACCTTGTTCGTCCTTTACTATCAGACCACGTCCTCAGTGTCCGTTTTTTTTTTTTGTTTTTTTTTTTCAATCGTGTTCTCATCAGTCCTTTTCTTTCTGATCGTGTCCTCATCCAACGTTTCTTTTTTATGTGGCGTCCACATCCGGCTTTCCTTCCTTATGATGCCATCTCTGTTCTTTCCTATCCGATCATGTCCTGAACCATCCCTTTCTGTCTTAAATATGACGTCCGCATCCGTGCTTTCCTTTCTCATCATGTCTTCAACTAGCCTTTCCTTTCTTACATACGCGACAGTCTATCGTCGTTATTCTTACATGATATCACAAACCTCCATTTCTTTGGTAACATGTGACGTCTTAACTTGCCCTTGCCTTTATTATCATGTCTTCAGCTATCCTGTTTTTTCTTATACGCGACAGCCCATCTTCCCTGTTCTTTCACCATGTCCCAAACCTTTATTTCTTTTCTTAAACGTCACATCTAAATTTGTCCTTTTCTTCCTCGTCATGTCTTCAGCAGGTGCTCATCCTGTTTCCTTTCTCGTGAAGTTCTCGTTCATTTGACCTTTTCCAAAGTGTACTTTCTCATCTTTCCTTACAGTATCCGTGGCTACCTTTCCTGGCTCATATTGTTCTAATCCACCTTTTTCTTGATTGTGATGTCCTTACCTATCTTTTCTTCCTCTCGATGCTCGAATCCATATCTGCTTTCTCACGATTTTCTCATCGACATGTCCATTCTCATGATATCCCCATCCTTTCTTTTCTCATGATGTCCTCATCTATATTTACTTTCTCGTGATGTCCTTAGCCACCAAACGTCCTCGCTCTTCTGTCTTTTCTCATTCTCATGATGTCCTTATCCATCTTTTCTTTCTGCTTATGATCTAATCCGTCGTTCATTTCTCATGATGTCCTTATTTATCTTTACCCACACATAACATCACCATCAATCTTTTCTTTCTCATTATGTCCTCATCCATCTTTCTTTTCACAACTTGGCATCATACAACTGATCGTTCTCATCATGTCCCCCATCCACCGTTCCATTCTTATGATTTTCTTACCCATTCGTTCCTTTCTCATACAGAGTTCATTCACCTTTTCTTTTTTTAGGGGTCCTCGTTTATCTGTTCTTGCTCATGAAGTCCTCACACATCTGTCCTTTCTTATAACATCCTCATCCATCTTTCTCTCGTCCTCATCAAACTCTTATCTCATGATGTTCTTATCTATTTTTACTGCCCATGACATCTTCAACAAACCTTCGTTTCTGATAGTGTCCTCGTGCTTCTTTCCTTTTTCATCATCTCTTATTATTTGGCATTATTTATGATTTACTCGTCCATCTTTTACATCGTATGGCGTCCTCATCCATGTTTGTTCTCTCAGATCATCTTCGTCCAATATCCTTGTCCATCATTCCTTTCTCGTGATGTCCTGATCTATCGTCCTTTTCTCACTCCCATCATTTCTCGTGGCGTCTTTGGTCATCTTTCGTTCCTTTGGATGTTCTTAACCACGTTTGCTTTCTCATTGTATCCTCGTCCATGTCTCCTTTAAAGTGGTGTTTTCATCCACTTTTGCTTTCTCGTGATATGCTCATCCACCTTTCCTTACTTATGTTATCCTTATCAATCTTTCCTTTCCCACGATGTCCTCGTCCCCTTTCCTTACTTATGTTATCCTTATCAATCTTTCCTTTCCCGTGATGTCCTCATCCCCTTTCCTTTCTTATGCTATCCTTATCAATCTTTCCTTTCCCGTGATGTCCTCATCTATCTTTCCTTTCTTATGACGTCCTGTCCTCGGTGACGATGTCCTGAGCTATCTTCTTTTGGTATGATGTCCTCGTCCGTCTTTCATTTCTTAAGATACTTCTATCCATCTGTCCATTCTGATTATTTCCCAGTTCATCTGTCTGTTCTTGTGGTGTTTCTGAATTTTCGTTCCTTCTTATGATGTTTCGATCAATTTATCTCTTTACTTACGATGTTATCATCCATTTCTTGTCGTAGCCTGTAT
>JADBJO010002785.1:20000-25000 GCA_016801955.1 Conus betulinus | reverse complement strand
CGCCTTCCTGTCGGTGTAGTGACAAAACTTCACTTCTTGCCAACAGAGTGGTGGTGGTGGTTTAATTTTATGTCTTTCCATCCGGCAGATGATAGACGAACCAACAGTGTCGACCATTTACATTTAACCCTTTTGCCTTTCTGTTGGTGTACTACCAAACTTCACTTCTTGCTAACAGCGTGTCCGACATTTTCATTCAACCTTTTTCACCATTCTGTCGGCGTAATACCAAACCTTCACGTCCTTCGAACAGTGTGTGTTCGACCTTTTCATTGAATCCTTTCGCCTATCTGTCGATGCAATACCAAACGACTCCCTGCGAACAGAGTGTCCGACCATTTCCATTTAACCCATATACCTTTCTGTCGGTGTAATACCAAGCCTTTGCTTCCTGCTAACAGAGTGTCCGACCATTTTCATTCAGCCCTTTTACCTTTCTGTCGGTGCTAATGAAAAGTCCGGGGGGGCGCATCATTTTTTACTCCTTCAAGTTCTCCTGCTGCCATTCTGACCATCACTGTTTCAGCGTTCTCCTTCTCTCTATAGTTTATTAGTCTTCAAAGCAGTTTCTCCTCCAGTCCATGTCGTTGTTCACTTGTTCACTTCATGTCCGTTGTTCGTGGCTTCAATATTCTCCTCCCATCAATCAGTCATCCTCCTCACGTTCTCCACTTCTTAACCCGCCTCTCAGTTCTCGTTTCGTGTTCTATTGTCAACCAGTGTTCGTCCATCAATTTAGATTTCTCCACCTGCCTTGCATTCACCATTTTCATGCCTTCTTTTCTTTGTGTCCACAATTCATTATCATCTCCCTCCCTTTCTCTCGTCTCCGTTCCGTCAATGAAGGGAATATTCTGACGCTCTTCATGCTCATGAAGTCCATGAACCTCTCGTTTCTCTCCCTCCCTCCCTCCCTCCCTCTCCCTCCCTCCCTCTCTCTCTCTCTCTCTCTCTCTCTCTCTCTCTCTCTCTCTCTCTCTCTCTCTCTCTCTCTCTTCGTTTATCTAATCCGTCTTTCGTTCATCAGTGTCACATGGTGTTCCGTCATAACTTATTATCCTCATGTTCTTATCATTTTTGACTATTCTCCGCCATTCTCACTTTTTATATTGTTCATTATTCTCAAGATCTCCTCTTCTCCAGTCGAACAGTCATCAACCCAGCATTCTCATTTTCTTCTCCAGTCGATCAGTCCAATGGTCTCGCATTCTCTTCTATTTTTCCCAGTTCATCTGTCATCAGTCTCAAGTTCTCCTTGCCTTCCCTACTCCATCTCATCAATTTCACATTCCTCTCTTCTCCAATCCATTTATCGTCAATCTCGCGTGCTCGTCTCAGGTTCTCCTCTTCTTGTCAAATCCATCAACCATCAACCTCATATTGTCCTCTCGTCCAGAATTCATCAACCTCCGTTCATCTTTTCTCTTCTCGTTCAGTACTCATCACTTCCATATTTTGTCTCAACCCATCAGTAATTCATTTCAGTATTTCATTCGGTACAATTTTTCTTCATTTTCACGTTCTTCTACCACCTGTCCATCTTTCTCACCATTTTTCTGATTTCATCTGGTCGATAACGAATTTCTTGTAACTTGATGTAAGAGACCCTCTTCCCATCCAATTCATGTTTTGCCGTCATGCTTTCTTTTCCTGTCCTGTGTTCATCAGTTATAATGTTTATTTTCTCTTTCTTTAAGTCATTCATCATTCTTTCTCCTTTCGTCCATCATTCCCTAGAGAAATGTTCTATTCGTCTCATGCTTATAATCATTAATGTTTTCACTGCCTCGTCTGTTGTTTCTCATTTCCCTCTTCTCCTTTTCTCCTCTCATTCGTCATTGCCATGTTCTCTTCTGATTCCGTGTTTAATTCAACAGATTCATGTTCTCCTCGTGTCTGTTATTTATCACTTTCACATTCACTTCCTCTGCTTTCATTCATCGTTGTCATTTTCTTTTCTGATCCCACTCATCAGTTAACATCCTTACGTTCTAGTCCCTTCTTACGTTCTTCTCTCTCTAATCTCCATCCTTCTTCCGTTCTCCTCTCGTCCAGTATTCTTCATTCTCGCGTTCTTGTTCAGCTCACCATTCATTGTTGTGTCGTTCTACTCTTCTCACTCCGTTTTTCAAGGGATTTTTTGTCGATCTCCTTCTTTGTTAATGAAGTCCATTATTCCTATTGTTTTTCTGCATTTCTAATCCGTCTATAGTTTATCAGAGTCACAGTACTCTTTCGTCTATCATTTATTATGCTCACGTTCTTATCATTCCGACTACTCGGGTCATTCTCGCGTTTTGTCTTGCTGATCATTTTCAAGTCCTCCTCTTCTCCTGTCCGTTAGCCATCAATCTCACGTTCTCGTTTTCTTCTCCAGTCCCTGAGTCATAGTCTCATATTCTCTTTTTTCCGTCCGTCAGTCGTTCATATGAAGTTCTGTTATTCTTATCGAGTGCGTCAGTCATCAGCCTCACCTTTGCCTTGTCTTCTCTAGTCAACGTCAGGTTCTCTCTTTTTGTCCAGTCTACCAATCATCATTGTCTCTTCGTCAGTAACTCGTCAATCTCCGCTCTCTTTTTTCTTTTCTGTAATATCCATCACTTTTACATTTTTTTCTTATCAATCCATTCGTCATTCATTTCCATGTTTTTAATCCGTACGATTCTTCATTTTCACGTTCTTTTAATATGAACTATTCATTCGTTAACGCTTTCGTCTCGTCACATTCATTCTCCATCATTTCTTCATCCCTATCATCATTCATCTTTTTCCAATTAAAGGCCCAGATGATCGCCAAGCATTCCCTCGTAATTGTGGAGTACTTTTCCTGGGATGCAGCAAACATCTTCTTGCTTGCAAACTGTACTGGATGCAACAAATTGTCATGTGGCTATAGCAGGACAACAAAAAAGCCGCATTTGCATACACTCAATCACAAACACGGCATGTTTACTCCATACGCACACTTCTACTTCATGTATCCAAAGGAGAGACTGGGGAAGCAAGAATTCACTTTTTGTACTCCCGTTACCAAACGCAACAAAAATCAAAAAAACCGCAACACACACACACACACACACACACACACACACACACACACACACCACACACACACACACACACGTCTTTTTCAAAATCCAAATTTCAAGTTCAAGTTTCATTCAAACCCCGTTTTTCTTTCTTTTAAACAACAACATACAGGTATTACATTTTTCGGTCTTCGTTTTAAATACTAGACAGTTACATTGAAAAAAAAAATCTTTTGTAAAAGATCCAGGGGTTGGACGCTGAGTTCGATCAGAATCATTTGTTTTGATGAACCTGGGTGGAGAATATCCGATCTCATGCCACTTCCTGATGATCGCCGAATGGTTCTCCCATACTGGAAGGTCTGTAGTGCATTCACAGTCGTCTACTCCATCCAATAAACCCTGCGTCCATGGTCTTGATATCACAGCTGTTCCAGACCATGATCTGGGACCTCCTGCCGTATAGATCTTTATTGCTGAAGCGTCTGGTGGCATAAAGCTTCCTACAATAGTACTAACCGCATGTGCGATTTCCTTTAGCACTTGGTTGTGCCTCCATGTTTAACGGTATTGACTGAAATGGACACAAAACGCTTGCTTTTTTAAGTGTGCTTCTACTGTGCTGGAAAATAGATCATTGTTACTACTAGTAGTAACGATATTAGTGGTGGTGGTGGTGGTAGTAGTAGTAGCAGTAGTAGTAGTAGTTTAAGTTTTTCTTGTGTTGGAAAATAAATCGTGTACCTACTACCATTACTACTGCTACTACTACTACAACTATTAGTAGTCTCATCATCATCATCATCATCATCATCATCATCATCATCTTCCTCATCATTATTATTATTGTTATTGTATTATTATTACTATTTATTATTATTACTACTATCTATCATCATCATCATCATCACTGGCATGATCATTATTATTATTATCATTATTATTGTTATGCTTGTTTGTTTGTTGTTGTATCATCTTCATCATTATCATTATTATTGTTTATTATTATTATTATTTATTATTATCAAGTGGGTACAGTGAATGTGTGGTGTATTGTATCAGCCCACCCCCCACCCCCATCACCAACCCTTTTCTACATGCGCAAATGTCGGTAAAGTCTATTTTTTTTACCAAGTCAGGGTTCTCTCCTGTAGGTCCCCTTCTGTGTGCTATCCTTCTTCACAACCTAACAACGGTACTGTCAGACGACACACCTGTGGTGAACTATTTAGACAATGTTGGCGCTTGGATAAATACGAAAACAAAAGTCATGGTCATAAACAATGTATGAAATATTGATTAACTGGATAAAATTAAACAGGTGCATGAAGGAAAGTGGGCGTGCATTTCAGGAGATGAAAACACAAATAATGGTTTGCAGTAGCAGGGAAAATCCAACATTACTGCCACATCTAGTATTAAATGGCAAAACTAAAAAACAAAAAAAAAAAAAAAAAAGAAATAGGCAAAACTACATTTACAAAATAGAAAGTGTTTGGATGTTCATTTGACGAAAAATAACATAGGCGATTTCATGTTGAAAAGCTGACAAGAACATGAAGGAAAAGGTGAAAAATTTTCGACAATTACTGTCCTAAATACGGGGTCAATATGCCATGAAACAGCAAAAATTAACAATAAACTTTCATGAATACATTTAGCTGTTAGCCTATCCCGATCAAAACTAATTTATGGACAAGGATTTTAGTTTTCAACCCCCCGCAGATATTATTGAATGAAGCACAAACTACTGATAGTAAAGGTATGGAATTAGTTCTTAGAATTCAAAAAACGAAACAAATATTTGAAACCATCCTGAGAATCTGGCTGGCTCTTTTACTCAGATCAGTGTAAGCTGTCGATTCACGAACGAAATGACTTTAGGCAATCATTATCCGAAAATAGCTAGGTATATGCCCTTTCTCCTGCCAATTAGAAGTTATGAGATAGAATTAATCAAAGAACAGTGAT
>JADBJO010002785.1:0-17500 GCA_016801955.1 Conus betulinus | reverse complement strand
ACAACAACTATCAGAAGAAAAAATATCATGTTTTAGCTTTGCAGTCATTAAATGTACGGAAGGAAAAGTTACCAATATTAGATGATTACTATTTTCCACCTATTATTCAAAAAGTAGCTGACCATGAAAAAATAAATGTAGCAATATATATTCGTGAAGGAGAAAAATACCTGCCATGCACTAGTCCTGTTCCACCAGACGTTCCCGGACTGCATGCTTGTGCAGGAAAGGTACTTGTAAATCGTAATATACTAGCAATTGTTTCTGTTTATTTTCCACAAGGTCCAAATGATGCAAACACTGAATGGCTACACTCGATTCAGTCAGACCTAAAATAAAAGGATATAAAAGAGGAAAAGATCCTAAGGAAAAAAGTTAAAAAGCTTCTTGAGAAGAAAAGAGCAAAAACAAACAAACGCACAAAACAAAGTAAATGCGCAAGTAAAGCGGCAATATTGGTCTTCATTTTGTGAGAATGAGGTGTCAAATTTTAAAGATATGCAAAAAGCTTGGACACATTTTAAAACAATGAAAAATGGGTTAACCTACCTCAGTGCCCTATCACATTAAACAATGCAGAGTTTCCATCAAATTTTGATAAAACTGAAGCTTTTGCTGATCTATTTGCAAGAAACAGTAGCATAGACACCTTAACAACTAAAACCACCGTGAAAGTGAAGAAAAGAAAAATATTTATAATAGTCCGCAGCCAGTAGAAGATCATTGTTTGAATACCTCAATAACATTGCAGGAAGTCAAAGAATGTATTATGAATTTGAATAAAAATAAATCAGCGGGCCTGGACGGCATTTCTAATTAAATGTTAAGTCATCTTCCACAAAATATGATACACTTTTTGCATTCGTTTTTTCAAAAATGTTGGACAGATGATAACATGCCTCAAATTTGGAAGCATTCTATTATTGTTCCAATTCACAAATAGGGGAAACCACTCAGAGATATACATAGTTCTCGACCTATTGCATTAACATCAAATACATGTAAATTGATGGAAAAGATTGCTTCATCATTGTAATAAACATGCAGTCATACCAATCAACCAAGCTGCATTTCAGACAGGCAGATCATCAATAGAACATTTGGTCAGACTCAAAACGCATGTAAAGCATCAATTTTCCACGACGTAAAAAAAACGTACTTGCAACGTTTTTTGATATACGAAAAGCCTATGAACAAGTATGGCACAAGCGGCTTTTGCTTAAATTAAAGAATATTGGTATTAATGGAAACATGTACAAATATATTCAATGTTTTCTTCATATAGACATATTCAAACAAGAGTAGGAAATACCTATTCTAACCCAAGACATTTACAAATGGGGTTTACCCCAAGAATCGATAATTTCTCCAATTTTGTTTAATATTTTGATTTCTGATCTACCCAAAAGTCTTTCTAAAGATACAGAGTTAGCTCAATTTGCTGACGATATGTCTATGGAGTAAAGTAACGATGAAAAAATACTCCGTTAAGATCACTGAATTATATTAAAATTAAATACCAACACGAGCTAAATGAAATCAGTGCATTTTTACATGAAAATGGACTCTCTCTCACCTGAAAAAAAAAACGAATTTGATGCTTTTTAATTCTGGAAATGATCCATATAAACTTCTAGTTTTCACCTTAGACGACACTTTTTTAAACTACGTTAAAAGCGTTAAACTCTTAGGTGTAATCCTTTGTAGTGAACTAACATGGAATACTCATATTGACCATATTTTAAATAAAGCAAGAAAAAGTCTGAATTTCCTTAAAATTGTCAGTAAACAATCTTGGGGGCAAGACACTAAAAGTTTAACTGTTCTAGCGACTGCCCTTGTACGCTCAAGACTTACTTATGCTCAGGAAGTATTTTAATGCACCTAAATATCTTTTAAATGAACTTCAGAGCACTGATTGCAAAGCCTTCAAAATTGCCCTTGGGATTCTCACACGTACGTCAAACTTAGGGACATACAACGAAGTGGTTCTACCTCTATCTGAAATTCGAAAAGCTTCTACTTTAAAATCCATCTTAAAAAGTTTCTCACAATTTTTTTTTTTGCTCGAAAGAGGTATGTTTAGAATCGGAAAAGGATTTTGGAAAACGTGCACGATATATACAATCCACAAAATCTATTTATTCATTTTCCTCAGATCTTCTAAAAGATACAAAAATAGATAAAAATAATACCGCCAGAAAACCAGTGTTTTCACCCATTCCAAAATGGGTACAATCAAAAGCTCCCTTTGACATTGACTACAATGATTGAACTAAAAAGGATTCTCCCAACATTTTGAGAAATTTTGTTTACACTCACTTAGAAAATAAGTACAACCATCACTTTAAAAATATTCACAGATGGCTCAGTATTAGATGATAATAGCACGGGAGCAGCTTTCATAATTCCTAGCTTAAAAATAGAAAAGCTATCTTGGTAAAAGTCTGTCTACATATAGCGCAGAATTACTTGCTATACTCAAATCATTGGGTTTCATTTTGAATTTCCCCATAAATAACAGCCAAATCGTAATATGCGCTGATTCAAAAGCAGCATTGAATGGCATTAAGTCTTCTAAATCATGTGTACGATTAGACATGATAACTGAAATCAGTCATATAGTACACCTTCTTTCCCAAAAAAGGGATTAATATTACTTTCTGTTGGGTGCCTTCTCATTGTGGTGTATCAGCAAATGAACAAGTAGGCAACGTTGCAAAAAAGGCAGCTCAAAACCTTAGCGGCACAGTAACAGTGGATGTTCGCATAGATCTGGTAGAATGTTTCTCTATCATAAATAAAACATCTCGTGATAATGCACACAAAACACTGAGGAACTCGGACATATATTATTATAACAATTGCATCAAATGTAATGACAAAAGCAATGGGATAACATCATACAAAAGATTTATTTTCTCATCCAGGGAGATTGAAAGTCTGATCCATAGGCTTCTTTTAAACTCGTTTAAAACAAAATATTGCAAAGATATTAAATGTATGTGTGGGGATTCTATAAGTGTCAATCATTTACTGATTCATTGTCCCAAAACAGAAGAGCTTTTTTGATAAATCAGGTATTGAGGGTTTTGTTGATGATGGATCGACTCCTTTATAACTATCTAGTATATTAAACAATTTTGCTACTCTTGAATCTATTTGTAAATGTTTATTAGGCTGTTCACTTAATATTTATCTTTAGCAGTTGTATTTATTACAGTTACAATTCTAGTTTAAAGTTCTGATGAATAGGATGGGTGGAGGGTTATGATTACATTTCTTACGTACTACTTTAAAACTTACATACCCATACACTCCCTAAAAAATGCATCTCTCTCATTCTTTACATCAAGTTCACTCTACACTATAATATTGTCTGAATGACTTTTAGTGGAAGGACGTTCAACTGAAGAATAACAACTCGCACACACACACATACACACACACACACACACACACACACACACACACACCTCCTCATCCCCACTCATATATATATATATATATATATATATATATATATATAATAAATAATTGTGTTGCTAACCAACAATAACTTTAAAAAAGTGCTCAACCGGGTTGGGAGCGGCATCTGTTAAAACTTTGATTAAAGCTTTTTACATTTTAATCAAAGTTTTAACAAATATATATATATATATATATATATATATATATATATATATATATATAATAATAATTGTGTTGCTAACCAACAATAACTTTAAAAAAGTGCTCAACCGGGTTGGGAGCGGCATCTGTTAAGGGTATGGGGGGGTCGGTGTTGTCGGTGTTTTTTTTATACGTGTGCCATCATCACGTGCGGTCAGTGTTTTTCATGTGTTTTTGATTTCTGCTCCCTGATAGGAACTTCCATTTGTGTCTGCAATTGTTAACCATTTCTATCCTAGTGTTTAGGGTTGCTAATTTTGGTTTGCATAGGATCATATATTTTTCTGTTAGGCATAAATTACATCTTTTGAAAATGTTATTGTATGATGCAGCTCTTTTTAAGATTTTCCAGGATATGTTGTAATCTATTTTTTATCTTTGAGTTTCCAAATATATTTACTCAATTCTGTTTGATTTTTGTATCTTTCTTTGTTAAATGACTGTTTATGATTTGCATATCTAGTTTTAAACTGGTTTTCAGTGATACCTATATATGTTTTCTTCAGTGTTCTCTGATTTTACAGTGGCTTGGTATACAATATTGCTGTGGAGGCATTTTTGTTTAGAGGGCACTGTTGTTTCTTGGTACAGTTGCAAGATTTCCGTTCTTCACCCTCGTTTGTCTCTCTGCACTGCTTTTCGTTTTGTTGGTTGAATCAATGATGTTTTTGAGATTCGGCATACATGAGTATGATAATTTGATGTTGTGCCTGTTAAATATCTTAAACAGTTTGTGCTCTTTTGGGAAAGAAGATGTCAGAATTTTAAAGAATTCTTTCCCAACGTTTGTTTTAACTCTTCCATCGTATGGGGGGTTGTACCATATGATTTTCCTTTTTCCTGTTCTTCTTGTGTCTGCTCATATCATTTCCTGGGTCATAGTGTAATTTGTAGTTGTGTCATGTAATGAAAACAGTATTTAAATGAAACACAACACTGCAGCTGAATACCAAGAAGCGTTACACCAAAAGTGGCTACAACTACAAATTACACTATGACCCAGGAAATGATATGAGCAGACACAAGAAGAACAGGAAAAGGGAAAATCATATGGTACAACCCCCCATACGATGGAAGAGTTAAAAAACAACGTTGGGAAAGAATTCTTTAAAATTCTGACATCTTCTTTCCCAAAAGAGCACAAACTGTTTAAGATATTTAACAGGCACAACATCAAATTATCATACTCATGTATGCCGAATCTCAAAAAATCATTGATTCAACCAACAAAACGAAAAGCAGTGCAGAGACAAACGAGGGTGAAGAACGGAAATCTTGCAACTGTACCAAGAAAACAACAGTGCCCTCTAAACAATAAATGCCTCCACAGCAATATTGTATACCAAGCCACTGTAAAATCAGAGAACACTGAAGAAACATATATAGGTATCACTGAAAACCAGTTTAAAACTAGATATGCAAATCATAAACAGTCATTTAACAAAGAAAGATACAAAAATCAAACAGAATTGAGTAAATATATTTGGAAACTCAAAGATAAAAAAATAGATTACAACATATCCTGGAAAATCTTAAAAAGAGCTGCATCATACAATAACATTTCAAAAAGATGTAATTTATGCCTAACAGAAAAATATATGATCCTATGCAAACCAAAATTAGCAACCCTAAACACTAGGATAGAAATGGTTAACAATTGCAGACACAAATGGAAGTTCCTATCAGGGAGCAGAAATCAAAAACACATGAAAAACACTGACCGCACGTGATGGCAGACAGCGAACACGTATAAAAAAAACACCGACAACACCGACCCCCCCATACCCTGACGACTGCACCAGCAAGAAACAGCGCTGTAGGTTCTGTACTATTTTATGTATGTTTTTGTATGCAAAATTTCATGGGATCTACGACAAAAACAAGCAACCAAACAAACAAGCAAACAAGGAGGATTCTGATGAATTATAGACACACGTCTTCCACTCCCGCTTATCGATTTTGATTACAATTCATTGACCCGCTTTGCACCTTCTCTCATCCCCGTCCATCCCCACCTCACACACCCCTTCCTTCCCGCCTTCACACAGACACACGTGCACGCACGCACGCACGCACGCACACACACACACACACACACACACACACACACACACACACACACACACACACACACACACACACACTCGCGTTTTGATCTTTGGTCGATCAGCCGTTAAGTCTTTCGTTGATTCGGTCGGTTGGTCGTTCAGTCTCTCGTTCTTTCATTCTTTCGATCGTTCATCCGTTCTTTCGGTCGTTCAGTCGGTCGTATATTTGTTCTTCTTCGGTCGTAAGTCGTTCATTCATTTGTTCGTTCGGTCTGCGGGTCGTGCGAAGGTTTGGTCATTCGATCGGTCAATCAGTCAGTTGTTCGTTCATTTATTTGTTCGGTCTGTCTGTCATTCAGTTGTTAGTTTGTTCCATCGTTCAATCGGTCAGTCGTTCGTTCGTTCATTCGCTCGTGCAGTCGGTCGTTCAGTCGTTTGTACACTGATTCTTTCGGTCACTCAGTTGCACAGTCGTTCGTTCATTCGGTTGGTCAGCGGTTTGTTCACTTGGTCGGTCGACAGTATAGTCATTCGTTCAGTCATTTGGTCGGGCTCTCTGTCGTTCGTTCGTTCGTCGTTCAGTTGTTCGCGAAATCTGTCGGTACGTCGTTCAGTCGTTCGTTCGTTTGTTCATTTGGTCAATAGGTCGGTCATTCATTCGTTCGTTCGGTCGTTCGTTTTGTCGTTCGTTAATTTTGTCGTTCAGTCGTTCGCTTAGTCATTCGGTCGTACAGTCGTTTGTTCAGCCGAATGGTTGATCACTCTGTCGCACGATCATTTGCTGGTTAATTCTTTCGGTCATTCTTTCGTCCGGTCGATTGCTCGGTTGCTCAGTCATCCGTTGTTTTTCGTTCAGTCGGTCATACACTCCGTTGTTCAGTCGTTTGGTCAATCGTTCGTTCATTTGTTCGGTCGTTCAGTCGGTCGTTCAGTCGATTGGTCGGTCGATCGTTCGTTTGTTCCTGCTTTGGTTTGGTTGGTCAGTTAGTCTTACAGTTGTTCGTTAATTCGTTCGGTCGGTTGTTCGGTCATTCAGTCGTTTGTACATTTGATTATGCGGTCTCTCATTCAGTTGTTAGGTCGGTCCTTGGTCGTTCGATCGTTTATTCATTCGGTTGCTCGGTCGATCAGTCGCTCGTTCATTCGGTACTTCTTTGTTCGGTCGTTCGTTCGTTTGTTCATTCAGTCGTTCGTTCATTCGTTCCGTCGGTCAGTCAGTTATTTGATCGATCGTTTATTTTGTTCGTTCAGTCGGTCGGTTGACCAGTCGTTCGTTTATTAGTTTGTTCGATCGATTGGTCGTTAATTCGTTTCATTTGGGTAGTTCGTTCGTTCATTCGATCAGTAGGTCATTTGTTCAGTCTTGTTCATTCATCAGTTTGGTTGTCTGGTAGCTCAGTCGTTCCTTCATTCGTTAATTTAATCGGTTAGTTGTTCATTCGTTTGTTCATTCGGTCGGTCTCTTCGTTTATTCGGTCAATCTGTCTTTCAGTCGTTCGCTTATTCATTTGCCTGGTCGGTCAGTTGTTCGCTCATTCGTCCTTTCGTTCCGTCGGTTGCTCAGTTGTTCTTTCTTTCGTTCGGTCAGTCACTCTGTCGTTCAGTCATTCGGTCAGTCCAACGTTCAGACGTTCATTCATTTGGTCGTTCAGTCTTTCATTTATTTAGTTTGTTGATTCTTTAGTTGCTCGTTCATTTTTTTTTTGGTCGATTGGTCAGTCGTTCTTTCATTCTTTCGGTCGGTCGATCAGTCGTTCATTTATTCAGTTGGTCGATTGTTCAGTCCTTCATTCGGTCAGTCGCTCTGTCGTTCCGGCATTCGTTTACCCATCCGTTCGTTTCGGATGGTCAATTCTTCCGTTGTTCGTTCAGTTGTTCGGTTGGTCGTTCTATCGTTTCGATCATTCTGTCGGCCGGTCGTTCAGTCGTTTGTTCATTCGGTCGATCAGGCTGTCAGTTGTTCATCCATTCAATTAGTCCATTGTTCAGTCGTTCGCTCATTCGTTCAGGTATGGTGCAGGTATGGCGGATATGGATGAAGGTATGGTGATCATGGATACAGGGATGTTGGAGATGAACACAGGTAAGGTGGACATAGATACAGATGTAGTGAACTTGAGTACAGCTATGGCGGACATGGATACAGTTAAGATGGACATGGATGCAGGGCATGGAGGACATTGATATAGGGGATTGTAGACATGCGCACAGGATATGCGGGACATAGTTACAGGAGATAGTGGACATGAATACAGGACATGGATGTAGGGGATGTTAAGGGGGGGGGGGGGGGGGGAGCTACATAGCTCAGTCAGTAAAGCGCCAGACTCATGATCCTGGCCATCTTGGGGTTACGGGCTCGTAACTCCGCCGGGCTGTTTCGGTACAGGGGGACTTTTCCGTCTGAGTTGACACTAGTTCTGACTCCGTTTAAAACATTCTTCGAATTAGACTGTAAACAGAGATTCCGTGTGTGAACGCGCGTACACAATCTTTTACACACGTAAAATCACATTACAGGGGATATGAGAATACAGGGTATGATGAACATGGACACAGTGT
Source organism: Conus betulinus (assembly GCA_016801955.1). Classification (NCBI taxonomy): domain Eukaryota; kingdom Metazoa; phylum Mollusca; class Gastropoda; order Neogastropoda; family Conidae; genus Conus; species Conus betulinus. The sequence continues at coordinate 9,218 of JADBJO010002785.1, read as the reverse complement.
GTTGTGGACATTAATACAGGCAAAGGGTAGACACAGGGATACAGGTATTGTGGGCATAGATGAAGACTACGGTGGACAGGAGTATAGGATATGAGACATATACAGGGCTAGGCTACAAGGTGCGACATAGATTACGAGTCGGACATGAAGACAGAATAAGACATAGGTTTAGGAAAGAAATGGACGCGAGGTATGGTGAAATGGGTACAGGGTAAAGTTGACATGAAGGTTATGGTGGACTTGTTAACATGTGGATGCATGGTATGACATGGGTATGGTCGACATCGATTCGGCACATGCTATGGATAAGGGGTATGGACGTGGTCACAAGATGTTACATAATATGACATTGATGAATGGTATGGTCGCCATGGACGTAGCAGATACAGATAAAGGTTTTGGTGAGCATGGATCACGGATATGAAATGTATGCACTGTAAAAAATGGACAGAAGCTTTGACATGGATAAATGATGTGGTGGACAGCCTACATGAGAGCGATTGTCTTGCGTACAGAGTTTGACGTGGATACAAGGTAGCAATGTAAAACGACTTACTGAAGACGTTTATTAAGTAGGACGGACATTCATTTCAATTCTTTTTTTCATTTGTCAATTAGTTATACATTCATTCATTCTGTTAACTTTTAAACAATGCATGCATTACACACACACACACACACACACACACACACACACACACACACACACACACACACACACACACACATATATATATATATATATATATATATATATATATATATATATATATATATATATATATATATATATGTGTGTGTGTGTGTGTGTGTGTGTGTGTGTGTGTGTGTGTGTGTGTGTGTGTGATGAGAGGAGGGAGGGGGATACCAGTATTAGCACAGGTGAGTTGGAACAACGGCAGGCTTTTCTTTTCCCCCACCCCCTCGCCACACTGTTTTAAGCTGCTTTGTTGTTATCATCGTCAATGCCATTTCTCGTCTTTGGTACGTATTTTCTGACTTTCCCCACCCTCATTTCATATCTCTGTCTGTCTGTATTCTTTCTTTCATATCTCTGTCTGTATTCTTTCTTTCAGTCGGTCGGTCGGTTCGTTCGGTCGTTCACTTGCTCAGACACTCGTTCAGTCGTTAGTTCATCCGGTCTGTCGGTCGTCGATTTTTTTTTTATCTGAATGCCTGTCTGTCTGTCTTGTCTAACTTCATTCCTTCCTTTGCTCTTTCATTTCATTCTTCCCTTTTTTCTTCGTCTCTTCCACTTTCCTTCCGTCCTACCCACCTATCTTCTTGCATTCGTTGATTTATATGTGAAAGTTTGGTACATTCAAAAGACAAAAGATGAGAGCGTGTGGTAACATAGATACCGGGTTGACATCGATCCAGGGTAAACTTCGACATAAAGTACGGTATTCAGATACGTTGTGCTATATGGATACCAGTACTACATGGATGACATACGGTGTAAGGCACTCAGGGAAAGAAACGGATACAGTGTACAATGGCCATGGATATAGGGTGTAACATAGATGTAGTGTACTGATGAACAGAACGGTGGAAATAAGTGCTGACGTGGATAGAGACTGGGATACACAACTGATGCAGTGTATTGATGCGTGCTATCATTAACATGGATACATGTGTGACGTAGATACAGGGTGCCACAGCTGAAGACAAGATCATGATGTGGACACATTTTACTGACGCAGGGTATTGCGATCATAGGTATAGGTCTGGCAGGGGGACAGGCGTGACATAGGTACAGATATCACAGGGATACCAGGAGCGACAGAGAAGGATACGAGGAATGACACGAATGCAGTGTATTGATGCTGGGCATGTACACAGGTGTAACGGAGGTACGTGGTACGAAAGAAGACACAAGATATGACTTGGTTGAAGTGTTACGATGCGGGATGTGGTAGACAATGATACAGGAGCGACAGAGGAGGATATGAGGAATGACACGAATGCAGTGTATTGATGCAGGGCATGCTGGGCATGTACACAGTGTAACGGAGGTACGAAAGAAGACACAAGATATGACTTGGTTGAAGTGTTACGATGCGGGATGTGGTAGACAATGATACAGATATGACATGGGTGCAAAGTACAGTAGGTATGAATATGGGTGTGGATGTAGGATATGGCATGGATACAAGAATCGTGGCCACAGATACAGGTGTAGTGGACATGGATATATGTATTGTGGACAGGGATACAGGATACCGGTAACGTTCACATATAGACGCGGTCGGCATAGACACAGTCATGGTTGACATAGTTCAGACATGGTGGACAATTATACAGTATATGTGGTGGACATGGATACAGGCATGGTAGACATGGACACGCGTATGGTGAATATGAATACAAGTGTCGTGGACAGTGATACAGGATATGACTTAACCAGCCAAAAGGTAATAGATACAGGTATGGTGGACATGGCAACAGGAATGGCGAATCTGGATGCAGGTATGGTGGACAAGGATACAGGTATGGTGAAACTGGATACTGTACTCGGCCCAGTACTTGCTCTCCCTAAACACAACCCCCGAAGCCACTCTTCCTGAACACAACCCAGAGAACACAATCTGGACAGTCGCTCTCCCTGAACACAACCTCGAAAGTCATCCTCCCTGAACACAGCCCAGAGTCACTCTTCCCGAACACAGCCCTTCAGTCACTCGCCGTGAACATAGCCCCGAAAGTGACTCTCCGTGAACACAGCCCCAGGAGTCTCTCTTCCCGAACACAGCCCCTCGGTCATTCTCCCTGAACAAACCCCGAAAGTGACTCTACCTGAACACTGCCCCAGAGTCACTTCTCCTCAACACTTCCACACACACACAGTCGTTCTCCCTGAATACAGCCCCGAAAGTCACTCTCCCTGAACACAGCCCCCAAATCACTCTGTCTGAACACAACCATGAAAGTAACTCTCCCTGAACACAGCCCCGGAGTCGCTCTTCATGTGCACAGCCCAAGACTTGCTCTCCCTACACACAACCCCCAAACTATTCTTCCTGAACACAGCCCAGAGAACACAGTCTGGACAGCCGCTCTCCCTGAACACAACCTCGTAAGCTATCCTCCCTGAACACCAGAGTCGCTCTTCCCGAACACACTCACTCAGTCACTTTCCCTGAACACAGCCCCAGAGTCACTTTTCCTCACACTTCCACACACACACACACACACACAGTCATTCTCCCTGAACCCAGCCCCAAAGTCACTCTGCCTAAACACAGCCCCGAAAATAACTCTTCCTGGACACTGCCCCAAAGTCACTGCCTGAACACAGCCCCGAAAGTCACTCTCCCTGAACACAGCCCCAAAGTCACTCTGCCTGAACACGGCCTTGAAAGTCACTCTGTCTGAACACAGCCCTGAAAGGAACTCTCTCCGAACACAGCCCTGAAAGGAGCTCTCTCCCGAACACAGCCCCAAAGTCACTCTCCCGGAACACAGCGCCAAAGTTACTCTGCCTGAGCACAGCCCCGAAAGTCACTCTGCCTGAACACGGCCCTGAAAGTCAACTCTTCCTGAACACAGCCCTGAAAGGAACTCTCCCTGGACACTGTCCCAAAACTCGCTCTCCCTGAACACAACCCCGAAAACCACTCCCCCTGGACAAAACTGCAGAGTCACGTTCCCCGACTGACTCTCGCTGAACGCAGCCTCAAAGTCACTCTTCCTGAACACAGCCCCGAGAGTCATTCTGCCTGAACACAGCCCTAGAGTCACTTTCATTGAATACAGCCCTGGGAGATACTCCTCCTGAACAAAGCCCCGAACACAACTCCAAAGTCACTATCCCTGAACACAGTCCCAGAGTCAGTGTCCCTGAACACAACCCCGATTGTCACTCTCACTGAACACAGCCGCAGAGTCACTCTTCCTGGACACAGCTCCGAAAGTCTCTCCCTGAAAACAACCCCAAAGGCACTCTCTGAACACAGCCCGGAAGTCATCCTCCTTGAACACAGCTCCAAAGTCGATGACCTTGAACACAACCCCCAAAAGTCGCTCTCCTAAAAACATCTCCATAGTCACTCTCGCTGAACACAACCCCGAATGTCGCTCTCACTGAACACAGCCCCAGAGTCACTCTTCCTGGACACAGCTCCGAAAGTCTCTCTCTATGAACATAATCTCTAAAGTCACTCTCTCTAAACAGCCCCGAAGTCATCCTCTCTGAAAACAGCCCAAGAGTCCACTCTCCCTGAACGCAGCACAAGAGTCGTTGTCCTTGAATACCAATCCAAAAGTCGCTCTTTCTGAACACAGTCCTGGGGTCACTCTCCCTGAACACAGCCCCCGAATGTCACTCTCACTGAAACCAGCCCAGAGTCACTCTTCCTGGACACAGCTCCGAAAGTCTCTCTCCCTGAAAACACCCCCAAAAGTCGCTATCCGAAACCAGCCCGGAAAGTCATCCTCCCTGAACACAGCTCCAGAGTCACTGACCCTGAACACATCCCCGAAAGTCATTCTCCTAAAAACAGCTCCATAGTCATTCTCATCTCCTGAACACAACTCCGAATGTCGCTCTCACTGAACACAGCCCCAGAGTCACTTTTTCCTGGACACAGCTCCGAAAGTATCTCCATGAACGTAATCCTTAAAGTCACTCTAAACACAGCCCCAAAGTCACCCTCTCTGAAGACAGCCCAAGAGTCACTCTCCCTGAACACAGCACCGGAAGTTAATCCATCTGAACACAGCACCGGTAGAAACCCCCCTGAGCACACCCCCAGAGTAATTCCTCCTGAATACAGCTCTATAGTAACTCTCCCTGAACGCAGCACAAGAGTCACTCTCCCTGAACACCAACTCAAATGTCGCTCTTTCTGAACACAGCCCCGTAGTCACTCTCCCTGCACACAGCCCCAGAGTCGGTGTCCCATGAACACAACCCCGAAAGTCTCTCTTTCTGAAGAAGCCCCAGAGTACTTTTCCTGAACGCAGCCCGAAAAGTCATTCTCCTTGGACACAGCCCAACAAGTCACTCTCCCTGAACACAGCCCCCACAGTCGCCCACCCTGAAGAAATCCCCGAAAATCACTCCCCCTGAACACAGCCCAGTGTCACTCTCCCTGAACACGCCCCCGGAGTCGCTCTCTCTGAACTCGGCCACCGAGTCGCTCACCCCGTTTATTTTATAATTCTATACTTCATGCAGTCATTGCAACACCAAGCTGGAATGGTGCTCAGTTACTTCCCCTCGGAATCTATTACATATATATATATATATATATATATATATATATATATATATATTATGCTGATATAAATTGTAACAGAAGCAGGGAGAAGGAAAGGTGGAGGAAAGCTGGAAACCTAACGAAAACTCATTCTCACACACACACACACACACACACACACACACACACACACATACACACGTATGTATACGCGCGGGCGCGCGCGCGCACGCACACGTACGCACCCACCCACCATGTACCATCTAAATACAACAAACTCTCGCAGAAACACAAACCCTCCCAGTGCGTGAGTGCGCGCGCGCGCGCGCGCGCGTTGTGTGTGTGTGTGTGTGTGTGATCCTAACGAAATAACTTGGGGCTTAGAAAGAAGCTGGATGATGACGCTTCTTTTGCAAGCGGAGATAAAGACGACTTGCCATTCTCACGGCTGGCATGGGTACTCCCTCTTTGTGAACAGTTTTGGATATGATCGGCTGAGCCAAAACAGCCGGTCAGTCAATGGGATTCGCTTACGTCTGCAATGGAAAAATTGACGGAAAGATGGTCTAAGGGGGGGACAACAACGCATTCATTCGATCACCTCGGACATATTGTCTCTCTTGGACAACTACACATGATTTCCCTCTCTCTCTCTCTCCCCTTTCTCTGGGTTTTCTTTTTTCTCTAAGTGTCCAGTGCAGTATACCTAAAATTCAAAGGCACGGATAACTGCACTACTTTGCTGGCCTCCTGTCCGTCTTGCAGTCTTCACTTGAGGGTCTGTCCATTCAGCCACCTGTAGGAAAAGGAAACATACAGCTGCGTTACTGTAGATAAGGCATAATGCTCAGGAGCACGCAGAACACAAAATGCAAAGCAACTCATTTACTGTACAATGCAAAACAGACAAGTGAATTTTGTACAAGTGCGTTTTCAGCTAACATTACAACAACAGGCTTACAAAGATAATGAAGGCAATACCGTCCTGACTGCCATCACCATGAGAACGATAATGGTCAGCATGGGAGCAGTCAGGTTGAGAGGCTCTGGCTGATCGCTATGAGAGTAGGACTGTTACGTGCTTTTTGTGTGTCTATTGTCCATTGAAGAGGACATTAGTGTCGAAAAACACACTTGTCTGTTCTCTGTTGCTCGTTAAAACCAGTGTAACGTTACGGCTTGTTTTGTGTGTTCAGTTGTACTTTGTCCTCCGACATTTGTAGTACATTCTGCGTGTGTACTTTTGATCAAAACTTGAGATGTGTTGCGTGTGCCTGTTTGTGCTACGGTTTCTCATGTATAGGTATCAAAATAAATCTTTTATTGTGAACGAAGCCTAAAAAATGTTTGTAAAGGGAAGTTATATAAGTAGAACACAGCATATTATTCGTCCACTTGGCAGCTTTAAGGACGGCATCTGAATGCAGTTTTTCCAAGTTTATGGTACTAAGTAGTATTTTCATCAGAAATTGCTTGGTTTAGTATGCATCATTCGATACTTTTTTCTTTAATTTTCATGAAGGAAAGCTCCGGCAATTTCTTTGTTTAATATACATGTGTGGTAAAAAGGAATTCGTTCTGTTATCCATCTGGAACATAACATTTGTGTTGTACTTGCTGTTTTAGAATATTTCAGTTTCTCTATTCAAGATCGTGACAAGAAATCCCGATACGGCCATAATGACCTTTTCTTAACACTTGATTGTAACATATTGACCTGGTGTGTGTGTGTGTGTGTGGTTGTGTGTGTGTGTGTGTGTGTGTGCGTGTGGTACATGTGTGCGTGTGTGCCTGTTGTGCGTCTATTTTAGGGGTTATAAAGCAATGGTACTCTGGAATACAAATCACGAAAAATTATGCGTTTACAGTTCGTGAATCCACTTTTTTTTTTCCATTTTTAATGAAAGAATGGTGGAACACGAGTGCACTTGCCCTCAACACTGGGATTTTTTTCTGTACAATTCCACATTACTAAACATATTCTCGCTTAGAGTGCTTCCTCCCCGAACACATAAACTACACGGCACTCAGGAAAGCGAAGACCCCCACCCCCGCCCCGTGAGGGGCGATCTGTCTTCTTTACTTCAAACAATCCTGGCAAACATTTATTGTAGATGTCTTAGTATAACCGAAGCAGAATTGCTCCCGGCTAGTTTTGCTCGAGGACAGTACTCTTCGGGTCGGGTGTATCTCTTTCTTTTGCTTACTTCAAACAATTCCAGCAAGAATTTGTTGTCGATGTCTTAGTAGGCCTATACCCGAAACTATCACATACACATCAATATCAAATGGTTTCTTTGAATCGTCATTTTGTTGCTTACACTATGGGCGTAGCTGCAGGTTTCTTGCTCAGTTGTAACAGTTTAATGATAAATGCCCCACCACTCCTTTTCGATCGGTATTTTGCTGACTGGATCCGAGCAGTGAAGCAACTGTGCCCAAATCTTACAAGCGTATAGATATCGTTGCCTTTCTACAAGCCTTTCAACCCCATAGAGATCAACGCTTTATTTCGCAAGAAGAAATTTACAAAAAAAATGTCAAGATGTGCCAAATCTCGAAATATGAAAAATAAGTCGTGAGGTACCAATCATGAGTGAAGAATAAGCCTATCCTTATCGGCATCAAGCTCAACGGTCGAGCTTCAAAGGGAGAGTATACTGTCACGGGAACTGCCTCTTAGTAAGACCAAATTAACAATTACTTCCCTTAGACTTTCATGCTCATATGACGCTCTCTCTCTCTCTCTCTCTCATCTCTCTCTCTCTCTCTCTCTCTCTTAGAGCGTAAAACCAGCTATTGTTGATGGATGAATCAATTCGAGAGAAGCCCTCATCATCATCATCATCATCATCATCATCGTAGTCACTGTCGTGCGTCGACGTCATCATCATCACATCATCATCATCATCATTATCGTCGTCGTTGTCCATTATCATCATCATCATCATCATCATTGTCATGGCATTATCATTATCATAGACTTGCCGCCTTCGTCGATTTTATCGCTGTTTTCTTCTCGTTTCCCTTCGTTTTGCCTTCTTTATTATGACCATGAACTTCTTTTTTCTTGAATTTGATGTTGATTACAGATCCCCCTTTACATGAAATACACAGCGAACATGGCTAAGCAGTGCTAGTAATCTTGTAAACCACTTGCACTATCATCATGTTTTGATACGAACAACCTGACTTACACCTGTGAGTTCCAGGAGAAACATGAGGGCTGCCGCTAAACTTCTGGAACAGTTCAAAGGCTGATCTTTTCAGCTGCGACCATGCTATTCCGGCTGCCTCCACCTCGTAATTCTCATATTTTGAGTCATCTTTGGAAAGGTCTTGGCATGGTCTTCAACACCTCAACCAACTAAGCTTAATCACATGTCTCTGATGCGGATCTCGTAGCAAATGTTTGCCTGACCTCAGTCCTCCTCGTCATTTACTTTAGGTCAAACTATTATATTTGTAATTATAATTTGTCTGTTTTGGGTCACAAAGCGAATGTTCGAGTAAATCAATTCTCACCTGATTTGGAACTGACACAATGTTTCAGCAAACCAGTATACACCTATCAACATTTTCAAATGAATCTGTCATGTTATTTCTGATTTAGAACAGACAGCGAGTGTTTGAACGAATTAATTCACGCACAATCATCAGCTTCAATCAACACATCATAACACTGCAACTGATTTGAGCAATATAACCAATGTTAAGCATTCACACCTATCAACATTTCAACCAGCCCACTATGTATATCTAATTTGGAAGGTATAGCGAATTTCCAATAAACCAGACTGCTTCCGCCAGCAACGTGAACTAGCTACCGCATCACCTCATCCGAAACATTTAGTGACTATTTAGCTAACTCATTCGATGCCATCGACACCGTAAATCAAATCACCTTACTGTATCCGATATAGAACAGGCAGATCTTTGAGAAATGCAAGTTACCGCCCCCCCCCCCCCCCCCCCCCCCCCACCACACACACACACACACACCATCAATGTAAACCA
>JADBJO010002784.1:260322-279233 GCA_016801955.1 Conus betulinus | reverse complement strand
CACAAAGCTATGACCCCACAGAAATGAGCATTGCAGAATGGGAGTGGACAGAGTCCGGGCCTCTGGCATTGTCTGCAGCCAAAGACACTGAGCACAGCACACCTGTGTCAGAGGATGACCAGTCTCTGGGTTCCTATGAAGCACAAGAGATTTTGGTGCCGTCTGAGGACTGGATGGACACAGCACTGCCCACAGCTGCTTCGGTGCTCGTGGAAACACAGGTCGAAACATCTGTCATTACTTCTGATGTATCTGATACGTCTGTTACTGGTGAAAAAGAAGATGAAGCAGGAGCTATTCTACGTGTGGAAAAGAAAAGGATGAAACACAACCATAGTTCTTGTGGAAAATGAAGGTGAAACAGCAGGCATAGTTTCTGTAGAAAGAGAAGTTTGAAGCAGCAGACATACTTCTTGTGCAAGAGGAAGAAGAAATGTTGGTCTCTGTTTCTTCAGAACAGGAAGATGCAATGCTTCCTACAAAAGAGGAAGAAATTGGTTATGAAGAAGAAGAGAAGAAGAAGAAGAAGAAGAAGAAGTGTCTGCTCTTCAAGAAGAATGTGAAACGTCTGAAATTCCTCCAGTGCAAGAAGCTGACATGTTTGTGGCTGTCTCTCAGGAGCAGAAAGATAAGGCTGCCGTATGTACTACAGAAGAAGAAAAGGCAAAAGAAGAAGAACAAGAAGAAGAAGACAAAGACGAAGAAGAGGGAGAGGAGGAGAAGGCGAATGAGGAGGAAGGGACTGCTCCTCCAGAAGAAGATGCTACATCTGCCCTTTGTTCAGCAGAAGAACAGACAATCTCTTCCAGTATCCAGAGAACAGAGCAAGACATCTCAGACACAGAGGGCCAGGTGGACACAGGAGATATCTCTGAGACCTACCAGCCAAAGGAATCCAGATTGATGCAGCGTTGACGGAATTCCTGCCGTTGACCATTCCAGTGACACAGGCTGACCAAGACAGAGGACCAGTTGACATGACAGAAGAGTGTGCAGTACAAAGCTATGACCCCACAGAAATGAGCATTGCAGAATGGGAGTGGACAGAGTCCGGGCCTCTGACATTGTCTGCAGCCAAAGTCACTGACCACAGCACACCTGTGTCAGAGGATGACCAGTCTCTGGGTTCTTATGAAGCACAAGACATTGTGGTGCCGTCTGAGGACTGGATGGACACAGCACTGTCCACAGCTGCTTCAGAGCACGTGGAAACACAGGATGAAACATCTGTCATTACTTCTGAAGTATCTGATATGTCTGTTACCTGTGGAAAAGAAGAAGCTGAAGCAGCAGATACACTTGCTGTAGAAAAAGAACGTGAAACAGCAGTGACACTTCCTGTAGAAAAAGAAGAAGAAATACCTGTCTCTGTTTCTTCTGAAAATGAGGCTACCATGCTTCCTACAAAAGAGGAAGACAAAAGGTATTGAAAGAAGAAGAAGAAGAAGAAGCGTCTGTTCGTAAAGAAAGAAGAAGAAGAAGAAGAAGAAGAAGAAGAAAGAAGAAAGTGTCTGTTCCTAAAGAAGAAGGTGAAACTTCTGAAATTCCTCCAGTGCAAGAAGTGGAGATACCTGTGGCTGTGTCACTGGAGCAGAAGATATGGCTGTCGTATGTCGTATAAAAGAAGAAAAGCAAGAAGAAGAAGAACAAGAAGAAGAGCAAGAAGAAGACACAATCTCTGCCAGCCTCCAGAAGGATGGAACCAAAGGACCATTGACGTTTGACACTGGAGACAGGTGTCAGGAATTCTTCCCACACACAGACACGTTTTCTGAACACTCTGAACTCGGCTCTTCATTCACCAACGACGAAGGAAGACAATTATGGTCAGATGACGTCATTGAGCGGCCTGAGAGTCCCGACTCTGTGACAGAACAACAGCAAGTAACCAGTGTGTGTGACGTCACTGCAGACCCTGTGCAGGAGAGGCGGTGCTTTGAAGACGCCTTCAGTGAAGAAGCAGACGTAGACTTTGGTGAGGACATGACACACACAGTGGTGGACAACATGGAGGTGATGAGAGCGGACAGTCCTGATGCAGAACTGGGGTGTGAGTGCAGAGAGATGCACGTGCCTGAGACACACTGGGTCAGAGGCATGCCTTTCACTTTGCCCCAGTCCACTGTGCACAGAGAAGGATCTGGAACAGGGGAGGGAACAGAGCAAGACATCTCAGACACAGAGAGCCAGGTGGACACAGGAGATATCTCTGAGACATACGAGCCAAAGGAAATCCTGATTGACGCAGCGTTGACGGAATTCCTGCCGTTGACCATTCCAGTGACACAGGCTGACCAAGACAGAGGACCAGTTGACATGACAGAAGAGTATGCAGCACAAAGCTATGACCCCACAGAAATCAGCATTCCAGAATGGGAGTGGACAGAGTCCGGGCCTCTGACATTGTCTGCAGCCAAAGACACTGAGCACAGCACACCTGTGTCAGAAGATGACCAGTCTCTGAGATCCTATGAAGCACAAGAGATTGTGGTACCGTCTGAGGACTGGATGGACACAGCACTGCCCACAGCTGCTTCAGTGCACGTGGAAACACAGGATGAAACCTGTGTTATTACTTCTGATGTATCTGATACGTCTGTTACTGGTGAAAAACAAGATGAAGCAGGAGCTATTCTACGTGTGGAGAAAGAAAAAGATGAAACACCAACCATAGTTCTTGTGGAAAATGAAGATGAAGAAACAGCAGGCATAGCTTCTGTAGAAAGAGAAGTTTGAAGCAGTAGACATACTTCTTTTGCAAGAGGAAGAAGAAATGTTGGTCTCTGTTTCTTCAGAACAGGAAGATGCCATGCTTCCTACAAAAGAGGAAGAAATTGGTTATGAAGAAGAAGAAGAGAAGAAGAAGAAGATGAAGATGAAGAAGAAGAAGTGTCTGCTCCTCTAGAAGAAAGTGAAAACGTCTGAAATTCCTCTAGTGCAAGACGCTGACATGTTTGTGGCTGTCACTCAGGAGCAGAAAGATAAGGCTGCCACATGTACTACAGAGAAGAAAAAGCAAAAGAAGAACAAGAAGAAGAAGAAGACAAAGATGAAGAAGAGGGAGAGGAGGAAGGAGAATGAGGAGGAAGGGACTGGTCCTCCAGAAGAAGATGCTACATCTGCCTTTTGTTCAGCAGAAGAACAGACAATCTCTGCCAGTATCCAGAGAGCAGAGCAAGACATCTCAGACACAGAGGGCCAGGGTGACACAGGAGATATCTCTGAGACCTACCAGCCAAAGGAAATCCAGATTGATGCAGCGTTGACGGAATTCCTGCCGTTGACCATTCCAGTGACACAGGCTGACCAAGACAGAGGACCAGTTGACATGACAGAAGAGTGTGCAGCACAAAGCTATGACCCCACAGAAATCAGCATTGCAGAATGGGAGTGGACAGAGTCCGGGCCTCTGACATTGTCTGCAGCCAAAGACACTGAGCACAGCACACCTGTGTCAGAGGATGACCAGTCTGTGGGTTCCTATGAAGCACAAGACATTGTGGTGCCGTCTGAGGACTGGATGGACACAGCACTGTCCACAGCTGCTTTAGTGCTCGTGGAAAACACAGGATGAAATCTCTGTCATTACTTCTGAAGTATCTGATACGTCTGTTACTGGTGAAAAAGAAGATGAAGCAGGAGCTATTCTACGTGTGGAAAAAAAAAAAGATGAAACACCAACCATAGTTCTTGTGGAAAATGAAGATGAAACAGCAGGCATAGCTTCTGTAGAAAGAGAAGTTGAAGCAGTAGACATACTTCTTGTGCAAGAGGAAGAAGAAATGTCGGTCTCTGTTTCTTCAGAACAGGAAGATGCCATGCTTCCTACAAAAGAGGAAGAAATTGATTATGAAGAAGATGAAGAAGAAGAAGAGAAGAAGAAGAAGAAGAAGAAGTGTCTGCTCTTCAAGAAGAAAGTGAAACGTCTGAAATTCCTCCAGTGCAAGAAGCTGACATGTTTGTGGCTGTCTCTCAGGTGCAGAAAGATAAGGCTGCCGTATGTACTACAGAAGAAGAAAAAAGGCAAAAGAAGAAGAACAAGAAGAAGAAGAAGACAAAGATGAAGAAGAGGGGAGAGGAGGAGAAGGCGAATGAGGAGGAAGGGACTGCTCCTCCAGAAGAAGATGCTACATCTGCCTTTTGTTCAGCAGAAGAACAGACAATCTCTGCCAGTATCCAGAGAGCAGAGCAAGACATCTCAGACACAGAGGGCCAGGTGGACACAGGAGATATCTCTGAGACCTACCAGCCAAAGGAAATCCTGATTGATGCAGCGTTGACGGAATTCCTGCCGTTGACCATTCCAGTGACACAGGCTGACCAAGACAGAGGACCAGTTGACATGACAGAAGAAGAGTGTGCAGCACAAAGCTATGACCCCACAGAAATCAGCATTGCGGAATGGGAGTGGACAGAGTCCGGGCCTCTGACATTGTCTGCAGCCAAAGTCACTGACCACAGCACACCTGTGTCAGTGGATGACCAGTCTCTGGGTTCCTATGAAGCACAAGACATTGTGGTGCTGTCCAAGGACTGGATGGACACAGCACTGTCCACAGCTGCTTCAGTGCACGTGGAAACAGAGGATGAAACATCTGTCATTACTTCTGATGTATCTGATATGTCTGTTACCTGTGGAAAAGAAGAAGATGAAGCAGCAGATACACTTGCTGTAGAAAAAGAACGTGAAACAGCAGTGACACTTCCTTTAGAAAAAAAGAAGAGAAATACCTGTCTCTGTTTCTTCTGAAAATGAGGCTACCATGCTTCCTACAAAAGAGGAAGACAAAAGGTATTCTGAAGAAGAAGAAGAAGAAGAAGAAGAAGAAGAAGAAGAAGTGTCTGTTCCTAAAAAGAAGAAAGAAGAAAGAAGAAGTGTGTCTGTTCCTAAAGAAGAAGGTGAAACTTCTGAAATTCCTCCAGTGCAAGAAGCGGAGATGCCTGTGGCTGTGTCACTGGAGCAGAAAGATATGGCTGTCGTATGTCGTATAAAAGAAGAAAAGCAAGAAGAAGAACAAGAAGAAGAGCAAGAAGAAGAGACAATCTCTGCCAGCCTCCAGAAGGATGGAACCAAAGGACCATTGACCTTTGACACTGGAAACAGGTGTCAGGAATTCTTCCCACACACAGACACGTTTTCTGAACACCCTGAACTCGGCTCTTCATTCACCAACGACGAAGGAAGACAACTGTGGTCAGATGACGTCATTGAGCGGCCTGACAGTTCCGACTCTGTGACAGAACACAACAGCAAGTAACCAGTGTGTGTGACGTCACTACAGACCCTGTGCAGGAAAGGCAGTCCTTTGAAGACGCCTTCAGTGAAGAAGCAGACGTAGACTTTGGTGAGGACATGACACACACAGTGGTGGACAACATGGAGGTGATGAGAGCGGACAGTCCTGATGCAGAACTGGGGGTGTGAGTGCAGAGAGATGCACATGCTTGAGGCACACTGGGTCAGAGGCACGCCTTTCACTTTGCCCCCGTCCACTGTGCACAGAGAAGGATCTGGAACAGGGGAGGGAACAGAGCAAGACATCTCAGACACAGAGGGCCAGGTGGACACAGGAGATATCTCTGAGACATACGAGCCAAAGGAAATCCTGATTGACGCAGCGTTGACGGAATTCCTGCCGTTGACCATTCCAGTGACACAGGCTGACCAAGACAGAGGACCAGCTGACATGACAGAAGAGTGTGCAGTACAAAGCTATGACCCACACAGAAATGAGCATTGCAGAATGGGAGTGGACAGAGTCCGGGCCTCTCACGTTGTCTGCAGCCAAAGACACTGACCACAGCACACCTGTGTCAGAGCATGGTCATACTCTGGGTTCCTATGAAGCACAAGAGATTGTTGTACCGTCCGAGGACTGGATAGACACAGCACTGTCCACAGCTGCTTCAGTGCACATGGAAACACAGGATGAAACATCTGTCATTACTTCTAAAAGTGTCTGATATGTCTGTTACTGGCCGAGATGAAGATGAAACAGAAAACTAATCTCCTTGCAGTAAAAGAGATGAAACAGGAGCCTTACTTCCTGGAAAAAGAAGATGAAGTAAAAGCAATTCTTCCTGTACCAAAAGAAGACGAAGCAGCAGCCATGCTTCTAGTGCAAGAAGAAGAAATCCCTGTATCTGTTTCTTCAGAACAGGAAGTTGCCATAATTCCTTCAAAAGAAGGCGACAAAGATTATAAAGAAGAAGAAGAAGTAGAAGTAGAAGAAGTGTCTGTTCCTCTAGAAGAAGGTGAAACACTTGAAATTCCTTCTGTGCAAGAAGCGAAGATACCTGTGGCTGTCTCTCTCGAACACACAGATATAGCTGTCGCGGTTCCTATAGAAAAAGTAAAGCAAGAAGAAGAAGAAGAAGGAGAAGATAGAGACGTATTTGGAACAGAGGAGGGAACAGAGCAAGACATCTCAGACACAGAGTGGCAGGTGGACACAGGAGATATCTCTGAAACCTACCAGCCAAAGGAAATCCTGATTGATGCAGCGTTGACGGAATTCCTGCCGTTGACCATTCCAGTGACACAGGCTGACCAAGACAGAGGACCAGCTGACAAGACAGAAGAGTGTGCAGCTCAAAGCTATGACCCCACAGAAATCAGCATTGCAGAATGGGAGTGGACAGAGTCCGGGCCTCTGACATTGTCTGCAGCCACAGACACTGAGCACAGCACACCTGTGTCAGAGGATGACCAGTCTGTGGGTTCCTATGAAGCACAAGACATTGTGGTGCCGTCTGAGGACTGGATGGACACAGCACTGTCCACAGCTGCTTCAGTGCTCGTGGAAACACAGGATGAAACATCTGTCATTACTTTGGATGTATCTGATACGTCTGTTTGCCGTGAAAAAGAAGAAGATAAAACAGAAGCCAGTCTTCCCGTAGAAAAAGAAGATAAACTCCATCCGTAGTTTCTGTAGAAAAAGATGATGAAACAGCAACAATACTTCCGGTGGAAAAAGAAGCTGAAACAGCAACAATACTTCCTGTTGCAAAAAGAAGACGAAAGAGCAGATATACTTCCTGTTGAAAAACAAGAAGATGAAACAGCAGCCATTCTTCATATAGAAGAAGAAGTGTCTGTGTCTATCCCCTCAGAATATGAGGCTGCCATACCTACAAGAAGAGAGGAAGAAAAAACGAAATGCTAAAGAAGAAGATGAAGAAGTGTGTGGTCCTCCGGAAGAAGGTGGCACATCTGCAATTCCTACCATAGAAGAAAAGGAGATGCCTTCGGCTGTTTCTTTGGAACAAAATGATGTGGCTACCCTATTTCCGTCACAAGAAAACAGCAAGAAAAGAAAAAGAAGGAAATGGAGAAGAATTAGAAGGGACTGTTCCATCAGAAGAAGATTCAACATCAGCCCTTTGCCCTGTAAAAGAAGAGAAAATCTCTGACATCTCAGAAACAGACAGAGGGTCAGATGATTGCAGGAGATATGTCTGAGACCTATGAGTCAAAGGAAATCCTGATTCACGCAGAGTTGACGGAATTCCTGCCGTTGACCATTCCAGTGACACAGGCTGACCAAGACAGAGGACCAGCTGACATGACAGAAGAGTGTGCAGCACAAAGCTATGACCCCACAGTAATGAGCATTGCAGAATGGGAGTGGACAGAGTCCGGGCCTTGGACATTGTCTGCAGCCAAAGACACTGAGCACAGCACACCTGTGTCAGTGGATGACCAGTCTCTGGGTTCCTATGAAGCACAAGACATTGTGGTGCCGTCTGAGGACACAGCACTGTGCACAGCTGCTTCAGTGCTCGTGGAAACACAGGATGAAACATCTGTCATTACTTCTGATGTATCTGATATGTCTGTTACCGGTGGAAAAGAAGAAGATGAAGCAGCAGATACACTTGCTGTAGAAAAAGAACGTGAAACAGCAGCAGTAACACTTCCTGTAGGAAAAAGAAGAAGAAATACCTGTCTCTGTTTCTTCCGAAAAATGAGGCTACCATGCTTCCTACAAAGAGGAAGACAAAAGGTATTTGAAGAAGAAGGAGGAGGAGGAGGAGGAGGAGAAGAAGAAGAAGAAGAAGAAGAACATGAACAAGAAGACCAAGAAGAACGAGAAGAAAAAGAGCAAAAGATGATACAGAGGGAGAGGAGGAGAAAAAAGAGGAAAAGGAGGAGGAGGATGAAGAAGGAGCTGCTCCTCCAGAAGAAGATCCAACATCTGCCCTTTGTCCTGCAGAAGAAGAAACAATCTCTGCCAGCCTCCAGCCTCCAGAAGGATGGAACCAAAGGACCATTGACCTTTGACACTGAAGATAGGTGTCATGAACTCTCTTCCCCCACACACAGACAAGTTTTCTGAACACTTTGAACTCGGCTCTTCATTCACCAACGACGAAGGAAGACAATTGTGGCCAGATCACGTCATTGAGCGGCCTGACAGTTCCGACTCTGTGACAGAACAACAGCAAGTAACCAGTGTGTGTGACGTCATTACAGACCCTGTGCAGGAAAGGCAGTCCTTTGAAGACGCCTTCAGTGAAGAAGCAGACGACGTAGACTTTGGTGAGGACATGACACACACAGTGGTGGACAACATGGAGGTGATGAGAGCGGACAGTCCTGATGCAGAACTGGGGTGTGAGTGCAGAGAGATGCACGTGCCTGAGACACACTGGGTCAGAGGCACGCCTTTCACTTTGCCCCCGTCCACTGTGCACAGAGAAGGATCTGGAACAGGGGAGGGAACAGAGCAAGACATCTCAGACACAGAGGGCCAGGTGGACACAGGAGATATCTCTGAGACATACGAGCCAAGGGAAATCCAGATTGACGCAGCGTTGACGGAATTCCTGCCGTTGACCATTCCAGTGACACAGGCTGACCAAGACAGAGGACCTGTTGACATGACAGAAAAGTGTGCAGTACAAAGCTATGACCCCACAGAAATCAGCATTGCAGAATGGGAGTGGACAGAGTCCGGGACTCTGACATTGTCTGCAGCCAAAGACACTGAGCACAGCACACCTGTGTCAGAGGATGACCAGTCTCTGAGATCCTATGAAGCACAAGAGATTGTGGTACGGTCTGAGGAACCGGACGGACACAGCACTGCCCACAGCTGCTTCAGTGCTCGTGGAAACACAGGATGAAACATCTGTTATTACTTCTGATGTATCTGATACGTCTGTTACTGGTGAAAAAGAAGATGAAGCAGGAGCTATTCTACGTGTGTGAAAAAGAAAAAGATGAAACACAACCAGAGTTCTTGTGGAAAATGAAGATGAAACAGCAGGCATAGCTTCTGTAGAAAGAGAAGTTGAAGCAGCAGACATACTTCTTGTGCAAGAGGAAGAAGAAATGTCGGTCTCTGTTTCTTCAGAACAGGAAGATGCCATGCTTCCTACAAAAGAGGAAGAAATGGTTATGAAGAAGAAAAAGAAGAAGAAGAAGAAGTGTCTGCTCCTCTAGAAGAAAGTGAAACGTCTGAAATTTCTCCAGTTCAAGAAACTGACATGTGTGGGCTATCTCTCAGGAGCAGAAAGATAAGGTTGCCACATGTACTACAGAAAGAAGACAAGGCAAAAGAAGAAGAACAAGAAGAAGAAGAAGACAAAGATGAAGAAGAGGGAGAGGAGGAGAAGGCGAAATGAGGAGGAAGGGACTGCTCCTCCAGAAGAAGATGCTACATCTGCCCTTTTGTTCAGCAGAAGAACAGACAATCTCTGCCAGTATCCAGAGAGCAGAGCAAGACATCTCAGACACAGAATGTCAGGTGGACACAGGAGATATCTCTGAGACCTACCAGCCAAAGGAAATCCAGATTGATGCAGCGTTGACGGAATTCCTGCCGTTGACCATTCCAGTGACACAGGCTGACCAAGACAGAGGACCAGTTGACATGACAGAAGAGTGTGCAGCACAAAGCTATGACCCCACAGAAATCAGCATTGCAGAATGGGAGTGGACAGAGTCCGGGCCTCTGACATTGTCTGCAGCCAAAGACACTGAGCACAGCACACCTGTGTCAGAGGATGTGACCAGTCTGTGGGTTCCTATGAAGCACAAGACATTGTGGTGCCGTCTGAGGACTGGATGACACAGCACTGTCCACAGCTGCTTTAGTGCTCGTGGAAACACAGGATGAAACATCTGTCATTACTTCTGATGTATCTGATACGTCTGTTACTGGTGAAAAAGAAGATGAAGCAGGAGCTATTCTACGTGTGGAAAAAGAAAAGATGAAACACCAACCATAGTTCTTGTGGAAAATGAAGATGAAACAGCAGGCATAGCTTCTGTAGAAAGAGAAGTTGAAGCAGTAGACATACTCTTGTGCAAGAGGAAGAAGAAATGTCAGTCTCTGTTTCTTCAGAACAGGAAGATGCCATGCTTCCTACAAAAGAGGAAGAATGGGTTATGAAGAAGAAGAGGAAGAAGAAGAAGAAGAAGAAGAAGCAGAAGAAGTGTCTGCTCCTCTAGAAGAAAGTGAAACGTCTGAAAATTCCTCCAGTGCAGAAACTGACATGTTTGTGGCTGTCTCTCAGGAGCAGAAAGATAAGGCTGCCACATGTACTACAAGAAGAAAAAGAAAACGCAAAAGAAGAAGAAGACAAAGATGAAGAAGAGGGAGAGGAGGAGAAGGAGAATGAGGAGGAAGGGACTGGTCCTCCAGAAGAAGATGCTACATCTGCCTTTTGTTCAGCAGAAGAACAGACAATCTCTGCCAGTATCCAGAGAGCAGAGCAAGACATCTCAGACACAGAGGGCCAGGTGGACACAGGAGATATCTCTGAGACCTACCAGCCAAAGGAAATCCAGATTGATGCAGCGTTGACGGAATTCCTGCCGTTGACCATTCCAGTGACACAGGCTGACCAAGACAGAGGACCAGTTGACATGACAGAAGAGAGTGTGCAGTACAAAGCTATGACCCCCACAGAAATCAGCATTGCAGAATGGGAGTGGACAGAGTCCGGGCCTCTGACATTGTCTGCAGCCAAAGACACTGAGCACAGCACACCTGTGTCAGAGGATGACCAGTCTCTGGGTTCCTATGAAGCACAAGACATTGTGGTGCTGTCTGAGGACTGGATGGACACAGCACTGTCCACAGCTGCTTCAGTGCACGTGGAAACACAGGATGAAACATCTGTCATTACTTCTGAAGTATCTGATATGTCTGTTACCTGTGAAAAAGAAGAAGATGAAGCAGCAGATACACTTGCTGTAGAAAAAGAACGTGAAACAGCAGTGATACTTCCTGTAGGAAAAGAAGAAGAAATACCTGTCTCTGTTTCTTCCGAAAATGAGGCTACCATGCTTCCTACAAAAGAGGAAGACAAAAGGTATTCTGAAGAAGAAGAAGAAAGAAGAAGAAAGAAGAAGATGAAGAAGAAGTGTCTGTTCCTAAAGAAGAAGGTGAAACTTCTGAAACTGCTCTGGTGCACAAACCGGAGATGCCTGTGGCTGTGTCACTGGAGCAGAAAGATATGGCTGTCGTATGTCGTATAAAAGAAGAAAAGCAAGAAAAAGAACAAGAAGAACACCAAGAAGAACGAGAAGAAAAAGGACAAAAAGAACATAAAGAGGGGACAGGAGGAGAAGAAAGAGGAAAAGGAGGAGGAGGAGGAGGAAGGAACTGCTCCTCCAGAAGAAGAAGACACCAACACCTGCCCTTTGTCCTCCAGAAGAAGATCCAACATCTGCCCTTTGTCCTGCAGAAGAAGAAACAATCTCTGCCAGCCTCCAGAAGGATGGAACCAAAGAACCATTGACCTTTGACACTGAAGACAGGTGTCATGAACTCTCTCCCACACACAGACACGTTTTCTGAACACTCTGAACTCGGCTCTTCATTCACCAACGACGAAGGAAGACAACTATGGTCAGATGACGTCATTGAGCGGCCTGAGAGTCCCGACTCTGTGACAGAACAACAGCAAGTAATGTGTGTGTCTATAATGTCACTGCAGACCCTATGCAGGAAAGGCAGTCCTTTGAAGACGCCTTCAGTGAAGAAGCAGACGTAGACTTTGGTGAGGACATGACACACACAGTGGTGGACAACATGGAGATGATGAGAGCGGACAGTCCTGATGCAGAACTGGGGTGTGAGTGCAGAGAGATGCACGTGCCTGAGACACACTGGGTCAGAGGCACGCCTTTCACTTTGCCCCAGTCCACTGTGCACAGAGAAGGATCTGGAACAGGGGAGGGAACAGAGCAAGACATCTCAGACACAGAGAGCCAAGTAGACACAGGAGATATCTCTGAGACATACGAGCCAAAGGAAATCCAGATTGACGCAGCGTTGACGGAATTCCTGCCGTTGACCATTCCAGTGACACAGGCTGACCAAGACAGAGGACCAGTTGACATGACAGAAGAGTGTGCAGCACAAAGCTATGACCCCACAGAAATGAGCATTGCAGAATGGGAGTGGACAGAGTCCGGGCCTCTCACGTTGTCTGCAGCCAAAGACACTGACCACAGCACACCTGTGTCAGAGCATGGTCATACTCTGGGTTCCTATGAAGCACAAGAGATTGTGGTACCATCTGAGGACTGGATAGACACAGCACTGTCCACAGCTGCTTCAGTGCACGTGGAAACACAGGATGAAACATCTGTCATTACTTCTAAAGTGACAGATATGTCTGTTACTGGCCGAGATGAAGATGAAACAGAAACTAATCTTCTTGTAGTAAAAGAAGATGAAACAGGAGCCTTACTTCCTGGAGAAAAAGAAGATGAAGTAAAAGCAATTCTTCCTGTACCAAAAGAAGACGAAGCAGCAGCCATGCTTCTAGTGCAAGAAGAAGAATTCCCTGTATCTGTTTCTTCAGAACAGGAAGCTGCCATGCTTCCTTCAAAAGAAGGCGACAAAGATTATAAAGAAGAAGAAGAAGAAGTAGAAGTAGAAGTGTCTGTTCCTCTAGAAGAAGGTGAAACACTTGAAATTCCTTCTGTGCAAGAAGCGAAGATACCTGTGGCTGTCTCTCTCTCGAACACACAGATATAGCTGTCGCGCTTCCTATAGAAAAAGTAAAGCAAGAAGAAGAAGAAGAAGGAGAAGATAGAGACGTATTTGGAACAGAGGAGGGAACAGAGCAAGACATCTCAGACACAGAGGGTCATGTGGACACAGGAGATATCTCTGAGACATACGAGCCAAAGGAAATCCTGATTGACGCAGCGTTGACGGAATTCCTGCCGTTGACCATTCCAGTGACACAGGTTGACCAACGCAGAGGACCAGCTGACATGACAGAAGAGTGTGCAGTACAAAGCTATGACCCCACAGTAATGAGCATTGCAGAATGGGAGTGGACAGAGTCCGGGCCCTCGGACATTGTCTGCAGTCAAAGTCACTGAGCACAGCACACCTGTGTCAGAGGATGACCAGTCTGTGGGTTCCTATGAAGCACAAGACATTGTGGTGCCGTCCGAGGGCGCAGCACTGTCCACAGCTGCTTCAGTGCTCGTGGAAACACAGGATGAAACATCCGTCATTACTTCTGAAGTGTCTGATACGTCTGTTACTGGTGAAAACGAAGATGAAGCAGGAGCTATTCTTCCTGTGGAAAAAGAAAAAGATGAAACAGCAGCCATACTTCCCATGGAAAAAGAAAAATGAAACAGCAGGCATAGCTTCTGTAGAAAGAGAAGCTGAAGCAGCAGACATACTTCTTATGGAAGAGGAAGAAGAAATGTCGGTCTCTGTTTCTTCAGAACAGGAAGCTTCCCTGCTTCCTACAAAAGAGGAAGAAATGGGTTATGAAGAAGAAAGAAGAAGAAGAAGAAGAAGAAAGAAGAAGAAGTGTCTGCTTCTCTAGAAGAAAGTGAAAACGTCTGAAATTCCTCCAGTGCAAGAAGCTGACATGTTTGTGGCCGTCTCTCTGGAGCAGAGAGATAAGGCTGCCACATGTATTACAGAGGAAGAAGAAAGAAAGCAGAAGAAGAAGAGCAAGAAGAAACACGACGAAGACCAAAAAGAGAGAGAGAAGGAGATGGAGAGGAGGAAAAGACTGCTTCTCCAGAAGAAGATGCTACATCTGCCCTTTGTTCAGCAGAAGAACAGACAATCTCTGCCTGTATCCAGAGAATAAACGATTTCTCAGACACAGAGGGTCAGGTGGACACAGCAGATATCTCTGAGATCTATGAGCCAAAGGAAATCCTGATTGACGCAGCGTTGACGGAATTCCTGCCGTTGACCATTCCAGTGACACAGGCTGACCAAGACAGAGGACCAGCTGACATGACAGAAGAGTGTGCAGCACAAAGCTATGACCCCACAGAAATCAGCACTGCAGAACGGGAGTGGACAGAGTCCGGGCCTCTGACATTGTCTGCAGCACGAGATATAGGTCAAAAGAAACAGAACCAACTGACGTAACAGAAAAGGAAGTTACTTCTCCTTCACATGATGGCTTTGGTGAAACGGTATCATATACACCTGCTAATGGAGAGGACAACACAGACAATTTGGAAACTCTGGATATTGAAGACATGACAGGAGAGCCTGAAGAAGGAGGGGTGTTCACACAGACTTATAAAGATGACGAAACAATGACAGAACAAGAGGACGACCTGCTTCCAGGAAGCTACGAACCTGAGGCAATAGAGGTGAAGGACATTGACTGGTGGGAGAGCATTCCTTTCACTGTTCCTGTGACTGAGGAGGAGAGTCAGCACAGTGAGGACATGGCAGGAGAGACAGAGGAAGGAGAGATGCTCCCACACACCTATGAACCTCAGGACATCCACGTCCCTGACACTGACTGGATCCAGTCTGCTCCGTTCACCACGTGTGTTCCTGAAGAACGGCCTCCAGGGGAACACTGGGCCACAGCAGCAGACAGTGCAGAGGATCAGCTGGTGGTAGAGACTGACCCACCTCAGGTGTTGACGTTCCTGAAGCTGACTGGGGAGAGGCTGCAGCTTTCACAGCTTGTGGTCATGAAGAACAGAGTGGACAGAGTTCAACAGCAGCAGACATCACAGACGATCAGCCGATGCCAGAAACTTACCAACCTCAGGACATTGACATTCCTGACACTGACTGGCAACACTGTGTTCCTTTCACTACGTCTGCATCTCAGGAGGAACAAGAGACAGAGACAGGCTTTGAAACAGCAACCAATATTGAAGACAAACTGATCCCAGAGACTTACGATCACAGGACATTGACATTCCTGACACTGACTGGGAACGTGACGTTTCATTCATCACAGCTGAGGCTGAACATCAGAAAGACGAAGACTCTGAATCAGCAACAAACGCTGAAGAAACACTAGGTCAGGAGACTGAAAAACCCTCAGGAGATATCTGAGAGAGAGTCAGAATCAACGTCAGTCTCTCTAGATGAAAGACCCATGGTCTGTTTTCAGGGTAGTCAGAGACCTGGTGATGTTTGGTGGCCTGAAGAATATCCTGTCCCCTTCACTGAGTGGTTTGATCGACAGACGGTGACACCAACCTGCTCTGAACAGAAGAAACCGGCTGAAGTGATTGGTGGATTCCACTTTGGACAGAAACATAAAGAACGTCAAGGACCTGAAGATTCTCAATGTTCCCTGTTGAAAAGCCAACAGGCAGCTGAAGATGGTCCTCAGGATAAAGAGACAAACGACACAGGTGTGAATATTGATTCATCTGTCGATGATGAAGATAAGAAGAAAGCGGTATCAGATGAAGAAGACACAACGCCTATACATAGCGCGTCAGAGACTCAAATCACCAACTGGCCGGACACAGTTCCTCTGACAGAGTCTTTCATGGAAGATGGAGAAGAAGAGAAACAGACATTGACAAAGGATCTGGAAGAAACGCAAGGGATGATTCCAGGAAGCTACGAACCTGAGGCAATAGAGGTGAAGGACATTGACTGGTGTGAGAGCATTCCTTTCACTGTTCCTGTGACTGAGGAGGAGAGCCAGCACAGTGAGGACATGACAGGAGAGACAGAGGAAGGAGAGATGCTCCCACACACCTATGAACCTCAGGACATCCACGTCCCCAATACTGACTGGATACAGTCTGCTCCGTTCACCACGTGTGTTCCTGAAGAACGGCCTTCAGGGGAACACTGGGCCACAGCAGCAGACAGTGCAGAGGATCAGCTGATGGCAGAAACTGACCCACCTCAGGGTGTTGACGTTCCTGAAGCTGACTGGGGGGAGGCCGCACCTTTCACAGCTTGTGGTCCTGATGAACACTGTGGACAGAGTTCAACAGCAGCAGACATCACAGAGAATCAGCTGATGCTAGAAACTTGCCAACCTCAGGACATTGACATTCCTGTCACTGACTGGGAACGTGGCGTTTGCTTCACCACTTCTGTGTTTGAGGAGGAAAAACAGGAGACAGGATTTGAAACAGCGACCAACATTGAAGACGAACTGATTCCGGAGACTTATGAACCTCAGGAAATTGACATTCTTGGCACTGACTGGGAACATGAAATGTCATTCACCACAGCTGAGGCTGAACATCAGAAACATGAAGACTCTGAATCAGCAACAAAGGCTGAAGAAAAACTAGTTCCAGAGACTGAAAACCCTCAGGAGATTTCTGAGAGAGAGTCGGAATCAACGTCAGTCTCTCTAGATGAAAGACCCATGGTCTGTTTCCAGGGTGGTCAGAGACCTGGTGATGTTCGGTGGCCTGAGGTATATCCTGTCCCCTTCACTGAGTGGTCTGATCGACAGACGGTGACACCAACCTGCTCTGAACAGAAGAAATCAGCTGAAATGATTGGTGGATTCCACTTTGGACAGAATCATAAAGAACGTCAAGGACTTGAAGATTCTCAATGTTCCCTGTTGAAAAGCCAACAGGCAGCTGAAGATGGTCCTCAGGATAAAGACACAGACGACACAGGTGTGAATATTGATTCATCTGTCGATGATGAAGATCAGAAGAAAGCGGTATCAGATAAAGAAGACACAACGCCTATACATAGCGCGTCAGAGACTCAAATCACCAACTGGCCGGACACAGTTCCTCTGACAGAGTCTTTCATGGAAGATGGAGAAGAAGAGAAACAGGCATTGCCAAAGGATCTGGAAAAAACGCAAATGATGACTCCAGGAATCTACGAACCTGAGGCAGTAGAGGTGAAGGACATTGACTGGTGTGAGAGCATTCCTTTCACTGTTCCTGTGACTGAGGAGGAGAGCCAGCACAGTGAGGACATGGCAGGAGAGAATGAGGAAGGAGAGATGCTCCCACACAGACTTTGAACCTCAGGACATCCACGTCCCTGACACTGACTGGATCCAGTCTGCTCCGTTCACCACGTGTGTTCCTGAAGAACGGCCTCCAGGGGAACATTGGGCCACAGCAGCAGACAGTGCAGAGGATCAGCTGGTGGCAGAGACTCACCAACCTCAGGGTGTTGACGTTCCTGAAGCTGACTGGGGGGAGGCCGCACCTTTCACAGTTTGTGGTCCTGATGAACACCGTGGACAGAGTTCAATAGCAGCAGATATCACAGAGGATCAGCTGATCCCAGAAACTTACCAACCTCAGGACATTGACATTCCTGACACTGACTGGGAACGTGGCGTTTGCTTCACCACTTCTGTGTCTGAGGAGGAAAAACAGGAGACAGGATTTGAAACAGCGACCAACATTGAAGACGAACTGATTCCGGAGACTTATGAACCTCAGGAATTGACATTCCTGGCACTGACTGGGAACATGACATGTCATTCACCACAGCTGAGGCCGACCATCAGAAAGACGAAGACTCTGAATCAGCAACAAAGGCTGAAGAAAAACTAGTACAGGAGACTGAAAAACCTCAGGAGATTTCTGAGAGAGAGTCGGAATCAATGTCAGTCTCTCTAGATGAAAGACCCATGGTCTGTTTTCAGGGTGGTCAGAGACCTGGTGATGTTTGGTGGCCTGAGGAATATCCTGTCCCCTTCACTGAGTGGTCTGAACAGTCTCTCAGCAGCTTTTGTCATGGGAGATGGAGAACAAGAGAAACAAACATGCACAAAGTGATGTGAAAGAAACGCAAAGGATGATTCCAGAAATCTACGAACCTGAGGCAATAGAGGTGAAGGACTTTGACAGGTGTGAGAGCATTCCTTTCACTGTTCCTGTGACTGAGGAGGAGAGCCAGCACAGTGAGGACATGACAGGAGAGACAGAGGAAGGAGAGATGCTCCACCAGACCTATGAAACCCAGGACATCCACGTCCCTGACACTGACTGGATCCAGTCTGCTCCGTTCACCACGTGTGTTCCTGAAGAACAGCCTCCAGGGGAACACTTGGCCACAGCAGCAGACAGTGCTGAGGATCAGCTGATGCCAGAGACTGACCCACCTCAGGGTGTTGACGTTCCTGAAGCTGGAGTAACAGACTTTAACATCAGAAGACAGTAAGATAAAAGCTGGGATGTCTAGAAACTAACCAACTCAGAAAATTGAAGTCTGCATACTGACTGAGACACCAATTCCTTTGACAACGTGTGTTTCATGAGGAAGAACATCCAGAGGAACACAGAGCAGCAGTGGAGGGCAGGGAAGAAAGACCAGCAGTGTGATTCCTCGTGAGTCCCTGTCGTGTGAACCACAGACACGACACTGAACTGACGGGGGGGGGTGCCGTTGTGGTTGACAGGAAATATCGGTTCCTTACATGTTGTATGTTCCTGGTGAAGACAGACAAAGTGAACCTATCACACATCACCATGTCACTGTTGAACCCAACAACTCCAAACTAGGGTTTCACTCTTCCACGTTGTCACTAAAACTAAGAACAAGAGGCCAAGAGATGTCCTGAAAGTGGGAGAACTGAATGAAGACCTCATTAATAACTAGTCTGAAAACACACGCTGAATTGAACAGATTCCAACATCAGTAGTTCTTCCGGCCGACTAAAACTGCACAATAATCATCACATGGATCATA
>JADBJO010002784.1:252500-260030 GCA_016801955.1 Conus betulinus | reverse complement strand
GTTTCTTTTCAGCTTAACTTCTATCCAAACACATTCTACACCGTTACTTTCTAGTTGTAGAAGTCGTTTGAAGCTGAGGGTTTTCGCTGATGTAGATAAGAAGACCCGTCTCTTTCGCAAGTGTAGGATCTTTCCGGATTGTGTTGTATCCTGGAATAGTTACATCATTGTCGCTAATGTGTGCAGCTAATCTGGATTCAGAGAGTCCTAAGATATGAAAGGTTTACCATGATTATCTGATGTCTTGTTAACTGCATGTTGGATATTAAGGTGACAGATTCGGAGTCCTTTTTTGCATGGCCATGCAGACTGGTTCTTGCTCATTTCTAGTTGTGTGCTGATGTGATGATAAGAGGAGATGACGATTTTGCACGTTAATCGACGTTAAGTTTTGTATAATCAAGGAACACAATAAAAATTACATAAAAGGGAGAGAAAACGGGGCTAGTTTACACACCGTAACAACTTTAGTAAACTAGAAGCGTATGAGAAGCCACAAAAACAGGGGAAAAAAAGCCCAATATACAAAGAAAAATCTTCACAGTATATGTCCGTAGGCTCCTTGGCCAGATGGTATACTTATGGGTACACCTTTCTGAATAAAAATATACACTCCCTCACAAAGGAAGCACTTCTACAGTAGAATTACAGTTAAGGGGACAGAATATGAGGAGAAATAAAGTAAAATGAAACTTAAGACAAAAAAAAAGCAAAGAACCAACAACTTAAAATGAAAACAAGTGGGGAAAAAAAACAACAAACAAGCAAACAAGGAAAAAGCCACACACACTAATACACAAGTCACGTAGCCGCACAGTGCACTTGTAAAGTTCTACGAGCTGGCAATGCACAATATTGCCTTGCTCGCAGTAAACAGCAGTTTTTACTGAAGTTTGTTGCTGCAGAGGCTTTGTTCAGTCTCTTTTCTGTACGGCACACAGTCTTGTATTTTACGAAGTCTTCTGTATATACGTTGTTTAAGTCCACTTCACTTATCATAAAATCAGCACTGCCGGCACAGGGTGAAAGTTACACATACGCGTGCGCGCGCGCACACAGCACACACACACACACACACACACACACACATTAACTCTTAGCTCAACCTCCCTCCCCAACAAACATCCACTCACTCAAGCACAAACTGCTACCCTTCGTAAAAATTTAGTCCGTGGCCCTATAATAGCGTATACTATTAAAGCATTTATGCTCGCTCGCACATACGCAAACTGGACTGCAATCAGAAGTGTGGGGGGAGGTACGAAGAATGGCCAGTACCATGGATGATAGAAGGTGAAAGGGTCCGTGGAAGGTACCAGGGGGGAGGAGAAGGGCAAAGGGGGGGGGGGGGGGGGTAACTGGGGTGGGGGGGGGGGGGGGGGGGGGGGGGGGGGACCGATCTATTGAACCAGGGGGGGGGGGGGGGGGGGGGGGGGGGGGGGGGGGGGGAAGCACGCACTCGCCTGGCGGCACACATGGCGGACGGTCACTTTGGCTGGCTGGGAGACGGGTGTGACTGGACCAGTACTGTTGTCACTGCCCGTACACACATCTGGCCGTACACACATCTGGGAGGGGCTTGCTGGAGGGGGGAGGGGGGGGGTGCAGTAGGGACGGTGATGTGTCAATAGTTTGGGTGTTATTTGGGGCGGCAGAGCCAGAGGCTGGCTGTACATTCTTTTGGTAACTCGTTGTACGCACAAGCGAGCTGGATGGTCTTGGAGGGGCTTCCTGGAGGGGGAGGGGGAGAGACGAATGAGAAGTGCGTAAATCGGACGGAAGGTTTGGGGAATTCTGAGAGGGTGAATGGGGGGAGGGAGGAGAGGGGATCTGGGGCGTCGTGTGCTGTTGGTGACACGAGACATGTGGCATGTAGGGGTGGGCAGGAGGGCCTGTCGTCTAGGGGGGAAGAGGTTTTGTGTCACACGTTCCACTCCCTTCCTGCTGGGTTGTGTACAGTTGTAGTACAACGCCAGTCTCGGGGCACCGCGCTGAGTGGTGAAGGTGGCACAATGGCTGATAAATTTAATCCCCATTGCTGAATAGGCCTCCTGAAGGTTGTCGTTGCTGATGATGGGTGTTCAGAGGATGCCGCCCTCTCGCCGGGGGATAATCGCAGAGGCCTGTAGTTGGGCTTTGGGGGAAGACTCGGTGGCACTGCACAATAAGCTCTCGCCACTGCTGCCTTGATATTGAACCAGCAGGCTTTGATGCTAAGAGCTCGCTGCAGTCACCAGCCCCCACATGGAAGGTAGCCTGCATCACCTTGTGGGTTGGTGTCTGCTTTGCAAGCCATTGAGTCAGGCTGGGGATCGTCAGATTGTCGGCACACTCTAACTGAGCGCTGGCCCTAGGGATATCAATACCTCTCAGGGTGCAGTCACTCAGCAGGATTGTAGAGGTCTGTCTATCAATGGAAACCTTTTGAAGAGGAAGGGGAGGGACACATTGGGAGATAATTTTTCAGGTAGTGGTTTGGATATGTGAGTTAGAGGGTTTCTCACATTGTGGGGATGAGTTGTCCTGTATTTTGTCACTGTGAGTTGTGCTAGTAGGGCAGAAGGGGGGTGGTGCATCTTGTATGCAGTCTGCAGTGAGAGCAGGGGGTGTGTGTTGTGTGTCTGGGGAGGATGGAGAGGTTGCTTTTGTTGGGTGGCGGAGGAGTTTGAATGTGATTTACATTTAGATTTTTTATTGGTTGTTATGTTTTGCGAGAGAATGATTTGTCATTGTCAGATGAAGGCATGTGACTGAGTTGGGTAGATAGGGCGTCGAGCTCTATTTTGAAGGTCTGTCTGGTTTCATGTAGTGTTGATCTGAGGGCAGAGATTTCGTCACGGAGGGACTGAGTGATCCTAAGGAATTCTTCCTTAGACACACAGTCGTCATGACTACAGCTACAATCTGTGGGACTGTTGTCAGTGTTGCTGTCAGTCCCTTTCATTGAGCTGTCACAATCGTCTGTGTCGTTTGACGTAGTCACTGTGGTTTTGTTGTCAGTTGTCACACAGCTTTTGTTCAAGGGGCCATTAGCCTCTAGTGATTTGTCTGAGCCAGTTGCTGGGTGGTTGTCATCATCTGTCACTGATTTGTTGTCGCCTTCCCTAGTGTCAGTCTTTGGTGTTGGTGTGCTATCTTCAGAATGATTGTCAGTGTTATCTGTTTGGGTTACACTGTCTGTTGTGCTAGTGAAAGTAGTTCTCATGTTTGTATTGTCTATTGCTGGTGTAATATCCTGAGAGGGAAAAGGGATGGAGCCAGTGTCGTTTTTCTGT
Source organism: Conus betulinus (assembly GCA_016801955.1). NCBI lineage: Eukaryota > Metazoa > Mollusca > Gastropoda > Neogastropoda > Conidae > Conus > Conus betulinus. Next base: position 256,755 of record JADBJO010002784.1, on the reverse strand, counting down.
CACAAGGATGGATGGTGATGCAAGGCGAATCACTAAACAGTCATGGGGGGAGGTAGAGAAAGGGGGGGGTCGTGGTGTGTGGGGGATTGACATGGGGAACACAACACAGGCGTTGGAAGAATTGCAGGGCGTGGAGACGACGGTGCAGAACAGTCTTGCTTCTTATGAAGGGGGCAGCTCACATTCCAGCTCAACTGGATGCTGTGTAGGCGTGTGTGCCTGAGCGGTGAGAGCTGCACAGGGCTTCTGCCGGTGTTCGCTACACACTGTAGCGACAGGGAGTGCTGAGGAAACTAGTCGGTTGTGTGTTGATGGTGGTGCCGTCGTAAGCGTGTGTACAATGGTACGTAGTGTTTTGAATTCGTCGTTGACCCAGTCTTCACAAGCCCGGCCCTGAACTAGGATTTTGTTGGTTGTGTAATAAACATGGATCTTAAGAAGTTTTTTGTTTGAGTTTGATCTTAGCCGTAATTCAAGTGTTGACTGGAATAGGTCTGGTGGTAGTCTAGTGCAGTTAGTGGGTAAACTAAGGTAGTGAATTTTGTGGTCTGATGTGTAGTCAATCCATGAGCTGTTGATGTCGGTTGGTTTGTAAGCTCCAACGTATCTATGAAATAATGTGTATCTCCAATGAGGCATTGAATGTGGATGTGTGTCAAATGTTTTCTGGATGGGGTCCATGGTATGAGTGATACGCTCGAGAAAATGTTCCCCGAGCGTCACTCCTTTGTCCTGAGTCATGGATCGCGTGATGGGACCCATGACTGCAGCTGTACCCAGTTGCGCGGCAGTTGGCTGAAGGGGAAACTAGGGCATGATGCCGGCTTGCTTCACATTACGCTATCCACATCCACGTGACACGCTATACACAATCGACGCGAAACACAATTCACACGAAATTGTTGAATGCACACACACAATCACAGCATGCACTGACTTGGAGAGAATTTAGAAAAGAACGTGTACTGTCAGAAACCGTCATATTTTCCTTGCATTGCCACATTAACTTTAACTGAAGGGGAACTAGGGCATGATGCCGGCTTGCTTCACATCACGCTACATGTCGGTACACAAGACACAATCCACGTGAATCGTTGAATGCATACACAATCACATCACACACTGACTTGGAGAATGAAGAAAAGAGAGTGTACTGTCAACATACCGTATATTTTTCTTGCATTGCCACTTTAACTTTCAAAAACTTTATTGAAAAACCACTGGATCGTATATTTGTGTACTGTCAACATACCGTATATTTTTTCCTTGCATTGCCACTTTAACTTTCAAAAACTTTATTGAAAACCACTGGATCCGCTAAACACGTCTGCACTCGTCGGATACCGGAAGAGAGAAAAGAGAGCTGTAAAACCTAGAAAATTGACCAAAATGGCCACTGATTAGTATTCACGTGAACTTCTACGGTAGGTGGGTCCTCTAGGGGAAGGACTTGGAATAAATCTTACATTTCACCTACACCCTCTCTCTTACTAGTGGTGGAAGGAGCAACTTTCCGGTACTAGTCATCGAAGAAATTTTTATTTGTTCCGGGTATTGATAAAATACGGGAGAATGGCTCTGAGATAATTTTCCTTAGGCCTGTACTATTAATTATAAGTACTGATAGCTCCGAGATACAGAATTGAAGAGAGAAGTTCAAACATTCAACATTCGATTGAACAACAGGGAACTGACACAAGTTAAGTGCACTTTCACACATCAACTTTTATTACTTATACATAGATAAGAAATGGCGTGACAATTCCATAGGCTGTGTTTCAGTTCTCATTGGACTACCACAATGAGGGGTCCTTCCTCACTCCTACTTTACTCGCTGGCACTCTGTGCAGCAAGCTTAAGTTGGCATACAGGGGTTCTGTCTAAGTTACACTGAATGTATATGGTTATTATACATCCACCTTGCTTGCTAATACCTTAGACAGGTTCTCACTCACTGTTTCATCATAAAGTGAGGGTAAGGTCTGATGGGTTTGAGTCCAGTGGTAAGCAAACTTAGCTTTGCTTCGGAGAAGACGTTTGTTCTCTCCTGTGGCTGGTGACTGCCCCACTGGTGTAGATCTGTTGTCTGGTGTCGCCCTGGTTTCTGGCGAAGTCCCAGCTCCTGGTTCAGTCGCAATGTGTAGCGTGACCAGGATCCCAGTTCTGCGATAAAGAGAACTTGATCTGTAGATGAGAATCTGGTGGCTGGTCTGACGAGTGCACACATTTACCCTTTTCCTCTGTCTTTCAGAAGGGTGTGAGACTCAGCCAGCAAAGTTTTCTCTATGGTAGAGTTTCTGCTATAACTATTAACCTCCACTTTTGTTTTTAAGGCTAAGTTAAGTTTACAAAAGGGTAGGAGACAGTAATACAATGTTACAGTTTTTAGTTAGACAAACTCTTCCTGTTTTCATATGAATTAAATCACACTGACTTGGGCTATGCTTATCCAAGTACACATGTGGTGTAGACTTAAAGTCACACACTACAAATCATTCCAATAATCACCAGTATTTATAAATCAGAGTAGCAGTTTTTTTTACTAGCACAGGCATACTGTTTTCCTGATCAAAATTAATCATTGAATTATTATCTTAACAGACAGAGTTGCATACTGACAAAAGTCAGGGTGACACAAAGAGCAGTGGTCAGATTGTTAACAAAGAATCAAAACCACTGGGAGGGAGAGAGCTTTTGCCATATGATGGCAAGCAAACTACTACACAAAATATCATTCATCAGTTTGATAAATGTTGCTAAGCATTTGTACAAAGTTACAATGCTAACACACACAGCATACATAAAATCAATACATAGATTCAAAAATGTAAAACAGAGTTCCAACTCACTTTTCCTGGGAATGAACAGGGAATGACTTGAGATCAAGGAGTTACCAAGAGTTTCCTAGGCCTCTGTCCCTTTGTCTTCCTCTGCTCTTGTCTACAGGCAGTCCTGAGGGGTCAGTGAAGCTGAGCCGGTGTGTGCCTAGTTTTATGAATCTCTCTTGCCGAATCACATTGAGACAACCTGTCATTCACCCATCAGGGGTGAGAGGGGGAGGGATTTAGTCTAGTCACCAATCGCCTCGAAATTGTTTGAACCTAATCGGCACGGAATTTTATAATTTATGCATCCGTGCAGCTGACTGTTAAGCCTCAGCTAATTTATGCGTCCGCATAGGTGTTCGCGAGCACGTGCAGGTGCCTGCGAGGACGGGGGGTAGGGATAGGGAGGGAAAGGGGGGGGGGGGGGGGGGGGGGGGGGGGAGGTGGTTTGTGTCGCGGCACATGCCTTGTGGCACATGCCTTTGTGTCGCGGGTAGAGAGAGAGAGGGGGGGGGGGGGGGGAGACGGGCTGTTGTTAGAACGCCTCCCACGCTGCGTTGTATCGTACAGCATGGGGAGGGAGGTTGAGAGGGGGAAGGGAGGTAGGCTGCTAAGAACGAAAGGCGGCACGTATTTACCCGTGACGCACTTTTTTTCCTGTGTCACTGATCGTGTCAGTCGGGCCTTTCGCACTGTCCCAAGCAAGAAAGGGGGGGGGGGGGGGGGGGAGGGGGAGAGTGGGGGGGGCATAGATTTGAAATCTATTTTTTGGTTTTTGTGTTTTAGTGGGACTGATAGGATGGCGTTGTCAAGCCCGTTACTCCCCCGTACACAGAAATGACTGGATGGCCCGTTACTCCCCCCGGCCCGTTACTCCCCCGGCCCGTTACTCCCTCGTACACAGAAAATGACTGGACAACCCTGTAATAGTAACATTGCGTAAAAATATTGTTTCCCCCCAACCCCGCCCCCTCCCTCTGTGCAGCTGTTTTGTTCGTATGATAGTTTCTTATTTATCCAGAGCATTTCTCCAAAAACAACTGAACGTATCAATACCATATTTGCAAGAAAGGTGTATTCGGCAATCTCTTGATCAACTCTTATCTGACGAACGTCATATGTCAAAAGTCAAGGTCAAAAGGCTAACAGAGATTTAGCTCTTTGATTTGAGTTTTCACACTAAAACTGGCTTCACATGTTACCACACTGTCAAGGTAGATGCTGAAGTAAATGTTCCAGTTATTAGGGCTATTTTCCCGTTAAATACAAAACAAGATGGCAGGCCATTGTGATGTGTTCCCGGTTCATTCTAATTACATGAGATAATGCACCGAGATTTAAACGAGCGCGTTGGGGTCATGTTGGTAAATCGTCTTCTGTGAGCTTGACCTTTAACCTATAACATTTTCATTTGCAGGGGATGCATTTCG
>JADBJO010002784.1:232500-247500 GCA_016801955.1 Conus betulinus | reverse complement strand
GGTCATACATCAAGGTCGTGACCTTGACTCCAAAACGCTCATATACAGCATCTAACCTATGTGCATCAAGCTTCATCTTCCTACCTTTATTCCCCCCCCCCCCCCCCCCCCCCCTCCTTCCTCCACACGCACGCACGCACTCACGCACACACACGCACACACACGCACACACACATAGTGGTAAAAGCCCTAAACTGAGGTACCTGTCATCTTACGAGGAAATGGGGTCGCTATGAAGGCCTCATGATTTTGACCTAGGAATGGGTTTAAGATGTTGTAGTGTTCAGATTAGAAGCCATGTTGACTGGAATAGTTGAAAGATCAAGTGGTCTCAGAGCCAGAGTCTTTTCAAATACTGAGGTATATCCCAGCAGTGGGGTTGTCTATTTTTAGAAGAATACACACCGAGGAAGTAAAACAATGAAACCGAGATATTTTATACACACAACCTGTGTCAGCAATATAAACTGGGTTGTTGTTGAGAAGCAGATAATAAATCATAAGAAATTCAATTTTTAAAAAGTTACCTTTATCTGCAAATCTAAGAATATTCTCCGCAGTTACACCGTGATTCCCCTGCCAACTTTTGACTTCATCACAAAGTGTTTCTCAGCAAGCTAGAGCCAGAGATGGTTTGCATTTAGTCTATCAGAACAGCACAAAGATGTAGTTTATTCAGAAAAAAAGAAAGAAAGATATATATATATATATAAAAAGCAAAATTGTGTGTATATAGATATGTGATCCCTTTTGTGTTCTTTTTAATTTACATATATATTTATTTAATCAACCATCATGAACTTTCTTAATGGTGGTTTTTTTATTGCTTGTTTGGTTTGGTTTGGTTTGCTTTGGGGTTTTGTTTTCTTTATTTTATTTGTTTGTGTTGTTTTGTTTTGAATTCTGTCTGTAACCCTCCAGGGGTTGCAACCTTGTCGCGGTCGGAGGGCTTGCGCGGTCCCGTGATCCCTTAGGCTTTGCTGGCGGGGGCATCAATACTTGAAGATAGGGTAGTTTGTTTTTTTTAATGCTTCTAGGCCTGAAAAGTGCAGTTGCTGTCTGGCCTAAGCATAACGTGGTAAGGAGTTGATGCCCCTGGTAGGGTCTCCCATGTCAGATAGGCTAAAGGGTGAGGATCGAGACTAATAGTAACCTCCTTGACATTTTTCAGGAGATGTCCCATTGTCTTTAAGCTCAATTCTTTATCAGTGAGCTTGGCAGGGCCCAGGCATGCCATGTTCTGCACCACTCCATATTTCAATGGGCACTTGTCCACCAACTTTGCGACAACCTTCTTCAGAAAGCTTCGACACTGACTGTCGAAGTCCCTGATGAGTACTTCAGATATAGCAGGGTGTTTTTTTTTGCTTTGTTGAACAGACTTGTGGTTTTGAAGTCAAGCTGCACTCTTGGCAGATGATTGCTGATGTCATCAATGTCAACCTCAGTCAGTGGGGTGGCTTCAGGTACATCGTCCTTAATGAACTTCTGCATGAGGTTTTTCAACATCATGTGGAGATCTGTGACCAAGAAAGGCATGAGCGGTTTGTCTGCCTGATACTTTTTCAGGAATAGTTCAATCAGTCGTGCAACTGATGCAAAGGACGACAGCTGGCTGGACAACAAGGGACTCTTCACTCCACTCTTTACAATTTCAAAGCTGTTGTTACGTGGCATAGTTATCGTCTTGGCCAGGGCAGCGTTGACAAACAGTTCTAAACTGGGCAATAGTTCAACATTGGCCAGGGCAGCGTTAACAGTTCTAAACTGGGCAATAGTTCAACAGCTCGCATTGCTGGCACAGCATTCTCAAGCCATCTATGGCGACAAAACTTCAGTGGAAGTGAGGTTGCCTGCGTTGTGGAGTAGTAGTCCTCAAGGCGAGCTGGACTGTCTTCAAAAAGTTTATAGGCCGCAGACAGAAACTCTTCAACTCTCCACCCAGATGCTTCACAGCCTGTGCGAAAGGCATTGTGCACAGTGTGGAGACCACAGCTTCCTACATGCAGCAATGACACTTCATGGTTGTCTTTAAGGTCGCAGTTGATGGTGGTGTATACTTTACAGTTCACATTAGGTCCATCCATGTCAAGTTGTAACAAGTCACTCTTTCTCAAATTGAAATCTTTGAAAACAGACTGACATTTTTCTGTCATGTCCTTTCCTGTACTGTGGTCCAAAAACTGATGTCAAATACCGTGTTTTTACCTCAGAATCTTGCCAGATACGTGTCATGAAGTCCATTTGTTTCATGTGGTTTTGCTTGTTTTCAGACTCATCGAAGAGCGAAACATATCCTAGCTGAGAGAAAGCTTTGAAATTCTATAGTAGCAGCTCGGAAAATTGGGGCGCAAGCCCAAATGTTGACAGTTAATCGCAATCTGGTTTTCCCCCGCATTGAAATCTAGCAGCTATTTCACTGTCTGGGAACTGGGAATTGATCTGAACAATTCTCCACTCTGCTCTGATGATTTTATAGCTGTAGTGGCTATCCACAACTTTCAATGCCCACATCACTTCAGCCTTCAATCGACCATTATCAAGATATAAGCTAGCCCTAGATATCTGAGGCTGGACTTGAACTGATGCATCTTGATCCTTGCTGGCAGTGGCACTACTAATGCTACTACTGCTATTGCTGTAAGTGACTGTGCTTGACACACTCCTTTTTGTTGAAAACAGACACTGACGGAGAAAAGAAATCAGGTTCGTTGCATCTAGTATCTGCCTTGAATTTTTCGTTCATTTTTCTGATGTCTGTCAGTCTTGGCATGTTGGCGAAGAATACTCTCCGATTGATGCAAGTTTTAGTGATGCTCCACTAAAAAGGCAGCGTGCAGCATGCTTGTCAGCAGCATCTTTCCTAATCCACTCACAACAGTCTTTTGACAAAAGCCATGTATCTTGAAGTTGAAAGGAACACTTCCCTGGCATCTTGAAACTCCAATGTGAGAGAAATAGGAGGAAGGATGATATAAGGAAGTGAGTGAGTGGCGGGAGAAAGGCATCTATTTGTGAATGCTGAAAACCGCAGCATACACGTGTGGTCTGATGCTGTTTTTATGGTTGGCATGTTAGCAGAATAACACTATGTCATATATCTATATTTATCGGATTCATGAACAATTATTTTCTTTTTTTTCCTGACACTGTTTATGTAAATCCTGTTCCCCGTTCCCACACAATTGACTGAAATTTATTTACTCGGCAAAATGCTGCGAACGTTAGCATCGCCTCTTACCAGAAGACTGGCTTAGTAATTACGTCAGCCACCTTGCAACACTATCTGGATGCTTAGCTAGCAGCCTAATAAGTGAATACTGGGAATGCTGAAGATAATGAATTATGTCATCCCTCATAGAAAGAATTTTCTCCAGACTTACTTTCATTTTTTTGGGTGAGCAGGATTGGAACTGGTCGGTTAAATTTTCCTCGAATTTCTACCCGGTGAAAATAATTCACCATCTTTTTCTCAGTCTCGGTCAGTCCTTTCAGCAGGTCAGCATATGTTGTAGGCCCAACTTTAGACTGCCTGAAGTCTTCCACTTTCATTCACTGCAGTTCACCACCCCTTTTTCGATTGAAGACTGAGATGGCACAAAGAGTGGCCTTTACAACTGTAGGATAATCTGCAGCAGCCATTTTCTCTTCAAGAAGGTTCATGATCTTTTCAACATCTGCACAAGATGGAATCAACTTGGGTTTATTCATTTTTTCCTCCCCAAAGACTGGGAAGCCGAAGCTGAGACATTGTCATACCAGTCACCAGAGAATACTCTGTCAAAGTGTTCAACCTGGTCAAGCTGATTTCGTCACTTTTCATCTGATCCTTGGCCGAGCCGCTTGATTGCTTCAGACTTTTCTTAATCTGCGAACATTTCCTGAGAGCATGACCCAGTCTCATAGCAAAACTGCCTTTCCTAAACTGGTGTGTTGAGTCATCAAATGCTGCCACCTCTTTAACGAAAGAAATCAGTACATTGAACGAAGATGCATCAATGACATCGTTAAGTGCTGACAAAGTCATCTCAGATTGTTTCCTAATGACCTGAAGTAATCTGCCCAGCTCTCTCATCTTTGTGTTGATTTGACCTGCTGCGTGCTCCTCTACATCCCTTTTCTCAAACAGCCTCCTGCCATACTCCAGGATCAGATGATCGCCTCTGACAATGCGACTGACATCATCAGCCCTCAACTTTGCAAGAACTGTGTGTGGAAAAATGCAGAGGACACATCTAACGGAACTGGAAGCATAAGTCTTCATAATCGAGCAGCTTCTCCTCTCTGAACAGGATGTGCAGGTTTGGGATTTTGATGACAGTGTTTGCTATGCACAGAAATGAGAGCTTTTCTGAACAAACCTTTGCAGTGGGAACAAACAACGAAGCTGTCAACATCACTGTCACTCCTTGAATTTGGTCTGTACTTTGGAATAACAAACCCCGACTTCTTTTCAAGCACAGAAACATTGTGCAGGTAATTTCCCTCATCCTGCAATGCGATCCAAGCTTCCCTGCGTCTACTACATCCCTTTTCCGTACCTAAAATTTCAGCTACCTCAGGCTCGTTCTTGTGACAGCTTGAAAGATGTTTACTCATCTGTAGCACAGTTTTACCACAATATTTGCAGGCATGTTTTTTGTTCCACTTGTATTTACCACCCTGAACATACTGTACTGATACTCCTCTTTCTTCAACATTCTGTACTGATACTCCTCCCTCCTCAGCACATTGTACTGTTGCTCCTTCTTCCTCAACATTCTGTTCTGATACCCCTCCCTCCTAAACACATTGTACTGTTGCTCCTCCTTCCTCAACATTCTGTACTGATACACCTCCCTCCTCAACACATTGTACTGTTGCTCCTCTCTTTCAGCATTCTGTACTGATACCCCTCCCCCACAACACATTGTACTAACACTCCTCCCTCCTCAACAGATTGTACTGATACTCCCTGCTTGTCTACTTCCCTGTCACAACCCCGCTCCTTGTCAGAGATATCATTTTCCTTCAGAGCACAATCGAGTAAAGCAGGAAAATCCACACTCTCTGAATCGTTGTCACTATCAAACACAATGTCATTGTTAATTGAAGTCACAGAGTCCCGGTTCGAATTAATTTCATCTGCATCTGAAGATACACTCTCATCTGAAGAATTTGGTTCCCATGAAGCTTCTGATGAAACTGGCTCCGAGTCCAAGGAGTCTTCCAAACAAATTTGCTTCCCTGAAACAAAACAGTAAACTAGATAATTAACTTAGACATTTGTTACATTCTCTCTCTCTCTCTCTCTCTCTCTCTCTCTCTCTCTCTCTATATATATATATATATATATATATATATATATATATATATATATATAGGAGAATTTTATAAAATTTCTGAATAGTGCAAAATCTCCTTTACTTACCTTTAAGTACTTAGCGTTAACTTTAAAGCGTCAATTTAAACTAATGTGCTGAACATGGGATCTGGCAAGTGGTGATAGGTCATGATCTTCCATTGACAGTGGTTTAGTGTGTCAATCCTTAGACCATGAGTTCAGAGGCTCAGATCAAGCTGGGGACTGTTTTTCTTCTTAATGAAAAAAAATCATTCTCATAAAATAGTGTCTAACTGCAGTCATTCTTCACAACTAAAAACTGTTCTTTTTTTCTATATTTTTTTGTATAAAGAGACAATTATATTCAGAATTGGCCTGGGGTAGGGAAGGGGGAGCAAGGGGTTTACCCCCCCCCCCCCCCCCCCCCCCCTTACATTGTGGGTTTTCTTTTTTTTCCCCCTTAAATCATGGTAACATTGGGTGTAAATGCTATACAAAATAGAGTTGGCTTTTTTTTTTTTTTTACACTTAAATTTGCAGTCAGTTCTTTATAGCAGCAATTTGTGCCTTACTGAAAGAAAAAAGTTAAAAAGAAATAATAAGCAATGAACACAATATGAAAGAGAACAGAAGGGTTATTGTACCCTGAAATTTCGGGTAAAAAAGCTAGTATGCTATATATTGTGAAAAGGCCAGGCAACTAAACAAATTCAGTTAAAACAGCTGCAAAGCGCGTGCTTGCTTTTGTTATTAGGTGGAGGGAAAGGGGGGGGGGATGGACACTTTCTTTATTTTCTTTTTTTTTTCCAACGGAAAAAAAAAAATCAAGGTGTAAGTGCTAGTATAAAAATGAAATACTATGAAAGGAGGAAAGTAGTTGATTACAAATCAAGATACACGGTAAACACATACTGAAGACCCCACTTTTAGGCTTCTTTCACACCGACACACATACCATTAACTGTTAAATTAGCAAAACCGATTATTTGTAACTCCATCTGTTCCTGACAATAGCAACAGAAGTTCTTTAGAGACAATGAACTGAAGGATATAAAGTAAAAAAGGGAGGAAATATAGTAATATCCTGAAAAAAAACATTTAACCAAAACTTACCTACAGAACTGAGGTGGTGCTGAAAATGCTGGCAGTCTCTTCTATCCTGCTGATCGCAGGTTCTGCTTTACCTGACCTGAAAAAAAAAAAAACAAGAAGTATGTTGAATGTTTAATTAACTGATTATAGATAGATTCATGCATGCCATGCAATTTTGTTAATAAAGTGGCTGAAATAAAGACAAAATGAAAACAAAAGAGTGTTGAGTTGAAATATTATTCAAACAATCATGAACATGCGCATGCAAGCAAGCTGCGAACACACTGACGAACGCATGCATGACAGCATAGGTGAATGTTATTAAAAAAAAAAAAAACTGCAGCTGACCAGTGGCACTGAATTGCTGGTGGAGGCCTTGATAGCACTTTACCTTGTAGTCCAGGTAGGTGTGGTAGCGGGCGAAGCATGGGTGGGGGCACATGGGCAGGCGGCAGTCCAGACACACCCACTGGGTCTGGCAGCGCTTCACAGCACGGTCAGAGTAGACCTTGCAGTCAGGGTTGGAGCGTCGCCCTCCTGGGGTCTTCTTAGGATTGAGTCCAGGGAAATGTCTGTCCAGGAGTCTTGCAGGGGGGTCTAGGACTGGCTTTCGTAGCACACCAGCCTCCCTGGTTTGACCTTCCAGCAAGCCATGGATCACTGCCAATCGGAAGCGGTCAGTTTTCAGGTGGTTTCCTGCTCGAGGGTTCATTTCTTTCCAAATAACTTTCGCATTTGCCAGGCTGACCTCCAGAAGATTGCAAAGAAACAGTTTTTTTTTTCCACCACTTCAGTGATCTGTGCAGTGACATACAATATGACATCTGCTGGTCACTGACGTCGACCCCTCCCATGTACTTGGTGTACAGCTGTATGGCTTTGGGATGATCCACCTGGCGAGTGTGCCCCTCATGGAACTTGGATCGAACAGTTTTCTGGTATGTGCTGCCATTGTGGACTGTTGTCAACACCCTCACTAGTCGTCTATCTTGCCAGGTAATGTAGGTAAAAAAAAAAAACATCTTTGTTCACAATAGGTGGGTCTCCTTTCTTCGGACTGGCACATTTGACAGCTGCCGGCACACCACGTCTTTCTTTTCGTAGAGTGCCACCACAGGCACCAGTCTGCTTCTCAGCCAACGCTTGGAAGAGGTTGGGGCTTGTGAAGAAATTGTCACAATACAGATGATGTCCCTGGTCAAACAAAGTGCTATCAGACTGTACTCGATGTTGAAGCCCACTCCTTTGTCAGGTGTGTTTGCATCACCTGCACAGGTGGGTGGAGGTAGGTGATCTGGTTGCTGAAGAGGGTTTGGGTGGGGATGGTGGCTGATATCTGTATGAGGGGCTGGAGATAAGCAGATAAGCCGAGCTGACAGTGTGACTCTCCCTCTCTCTCTAGGTTTTTTTTTTTTTTTTTTTTTGCATTGGCATTTTCCCTGAAGTCAAGTTTGCCATTCCTGAAAAGCCCTTTTGTCAATCGGCTCATTCCGGAATTCCGGAACTACTTTCATCCATGTAAATTCAGGTGATCTTGGTCAAAAACTGCATTGGATATTAGCGACACTCGTCTGTGGTGGTTTGCTTTTATGGGTCGGTAGATGGGTGGTAAACAAGTGCAAGATCTGTTTAGGCTTAATTTCGAGTTTAACGTGGAAGGCTTCTTTCACTTTTCTCTTGAGAGGATGGAGTTAGTATCAGGAATTTAGTCTTGAGGTCTACAGAGTGCCCACATTCATAGGAATGGGTGTGGAAAACAATTTTATCCAGTTTGGTAATCTTTCTCCTTCCCCTATGTAGTCCTCTCTACAATCATAGCATTGAATAATTATAGCACTTTTGTCTCATTGAAATATTGTACACAGAAACTTGTTTCTGTACGAACAAGGCATGAACAAATGTGTCGGTGCTTTGTATCGGGTTCTACATGTATCACTAGACAATGCCAAAAAAACAAAACAACAAAAAAAATCTCACGTACAAAACCGCAAATGTGTCGACTCTGTTCTAGCGGTGTATTGTTTTAGATTCAGTTTAGTGCCTTCAACACATTGTCCTGGTCGGTGTAATGTTTTTTAGATTCAATTTATTGCTTATCAAAAAGACTGCTTGAAATATGGTCACACATTCTACTTGATTTCAGTTTCTTAAACTTCTATTCAGTCAGAATCATGGGAGATTTCATGAATGCTTTGTTCAACACCATCATACACTATTTGGGTAGAAAGAAACTCCTGAAATGTCAAGTTGAATTTTCAAGTTTTTCCACCTCAAACCGAAGCAAATATCATTCAGTAAGGTCACTAAAACAAGCTTTAGTTAGTTTCAAGCCGAAGGTAGCACAAATACCATTTCAATAGCTGGTATAGAATGTTTGTATCACAACTATCCTTAACTTGGCGAAACATTGTGCCTGCAGCTGCAGAGGTACTGTCCTTGGCAACGCAATGCACCCACAGGGTGATGAACATGATCCTAGTCAGGCTGCTGATTCACGCACAAATATTCACACATGCATGCATGAATACAGCCAATACTCCATTACACAACATGCATCCGACTCCATACAAATCACAAAATACCAGGTTTTAAAAGTTCATTACCCCCAGTACCTCCTCTTCTCCCATTTTCATACACAGCACTGGTGGGGGTTATTATTCCGTATGTTCACAGGTCATAGTTCGCTTTATATTCCTCCTGGGGTCAGTTCATCACAAATATCGGTTCCTTCATTCCTCTTCATTCAGTCACGAACGTCTATGGTGGTCATCATGCGTATGTGTCCACCTACCCTTTTCGCTGGGTTCCTCAGAGCATAACTCTATGGCGATCTCCGACTTCGCCTCTGCTTGTTTGGACAGCATACCAACTATCTCTGGCTGTACCTTCCGACATCTTTCGGGGGGGGGGGGGGGGGGGGTATGGCTCCCGTAGCTCACCCGACTCTCCCTCCAGTCACAGCCTCGTCTACTTCACTACCGCAACCATAACGGCGTAGCTAGAAAACAAAATAAGCAATGATGACTATACTGCACAGCAGCAATCCAACATAAACACATTTACAAAATAATTTCGATTCCCACGACGATCGAAATGGATAAAATAAAAACAAAGACTGGAACTTCCGTAGTTCCTTAAAATTGTGTATCAAATACTTTCTCTGTCTGAATCACTCCCTAGCAAAATACATGCGTTAGCATGTTACAGACTCATGTCTGTATTACATGGGCCTGACAGTCGGTGGCCTCTTTTCCATTCTATCAGCGCTGTTGCTCGAAGCTCTCTCCACACTCACTTCCAGTGTGTTTAGCTTTTTACCCATTTTTTTTTTAACACAGCTCATTCAAAACAAAGGAAGTGACCTGCCCTGTAAGAACGACAATCCTACGCCGTTTCCTTTTCACACATTTAACTCCCTTCACTCGCGCTTAACCTTTCAACTACACAGGCGCTTAACATTTTTCTTTCCGTGTGCCTGACAATCCTATTTATGACAGGAAATCATCACATCGTTTTTCAACTGTCCGTTCCCATTTGACTCGCTCATTCATAACCTTATTGCGGACAGCCCCCCCCCCCCCCCCCCCCGTAATCTGACTGGTGAATTTCCAGGAACTGCTGAACATCACGGTTTCCTGTATGAACAGAAATAAGACAAAATGACACAACATTAGCTCGAACTCCTCTTTCTTTCCTATTTTACTGCTAACGTAATGAGGTCGAGAACTCCCCCCACACCCCCAACTGCCAAAACATGTACTGGCAAGTTAAACAATTTTAGTCACATGCTTCTGGTGGTTCATTGCTTATATAGTTATACTCAGTCTGGTGTTGGCGAGAGAGAGACATGATATAGCACAGCCATAACTAAGCATAAACAGCATGTAAAATTTATCACTTTCCGAAGGTCTAAGTAAAATTTGCATATGTAAAATTTAAACCAAAGGTAGAATATAACACAAATCTCACCTTGATTCCTTTTCAGTAATTTGAAGACGGACCATTGCCCACAGCGCGCATCATTCATGCACTGGCCTCCTTGAGCAGAGCAGGCATTGCAGAAGCAGCTGCGTGTCCCTCGTTGACACGATGTATGGTGCCACACTTCTAAAACTGTGGAGCGTCCGTGTGTGCCTGGCAAAGTCCTGATGGCTGCTTCCTGTCTCTTTGGTCTCTGTCTTGGGATTTCTCCCAGGGCTACAAAAACGAATGTTCTCAAGTTGTGACAGTGGAGTGTGGGGTCAGTGTTGACTGGTTTGTCCATGCTTTTTTTCCCCATAACTGAAGAGGTCATAGGCAGAGTCTATCACAGCAGCTCTTCTTTGAACAGCATGACTGGCACACCGCTTGAGCACTCCAATCTCTGCGTCACATGGGCCTTTCCTATGCCTGGTGCCAAAGAAATGTTTTTCTATTGGTATTCCAGAGTCAGCCTGTGCGAAAGAAAGGTCAACAAAGCTTGTACACCCTTTGTACTGGGAAGGGGCATCCATCGCTAAAATGGATAATGCGTTTAAAATGTCAATCCTCGCCCCAACAGCTGTTCGATGACTTTCTGGCTGAAGAAGTGGAGGCACGTGAATCATGAGTCAAATCATTTGAAATGATCATAAAACTTGCCCTGACAGTTTCGTCATCATCTGGGCAGTGAAAAAATGCAACGATAGTGTGTATTGTTACTTGTGACCTTGCCCAGTGCACTCCCTGTACCTCATCCTGGAAGTTGCAGGTGTAGTTCTCGGCAAACTCCATGACAAGTAACAGCCACCTTGGAGGAAGACTGTCCCTCAAACTGGCAAACTGCTGATGTTGCCGGGTTGAATTGAAAATGTGTGTGCTGAATGGTTTCAGGTCATTTTCGAGTTCTGAAATCAGCTCATGAAGGGACCTTCTCTGACAAGATATTTCCTTCTGGAAACTGTCTTTACAATCCCATCTCTGTGCTGAAATTCCTCTCTGCATATCTTCCAGTTGTTCCAGGAAACAATAGCGTCACCCTTGCTGTCCAAAACAGCTTGGAGTTTTTGCTGCAATCCCGAAACTCCACAGTGTGTACATCCTCTTTTACATGCACAATGGCTTGTGCAGTCCATTTTCCTTTGGACACAGTGTTAGGTCCAGTGCTCCAAATTTGGACCTATAGTCAAATCCCCATGGCCATTTTGCAACAAGAAATTGTTGACGGCATCCACTTCCAACTGCATGTTTGTGCAGTATTCACAGCCACAGGACTTCATTGGATTGTGCTTCATTGTTTTCGTCCTGGAAGGTCTGAGGTTTTGAAAACTTTGAAATAGACAGTGTCCTGGTCTGGTTTTCTGCATAAAAATGTTCATAAGCTTCTTTCAAAGTCTTTCTCCATGAACCGGGAAGGTTCACCTGTAGGGGTCACTCACACTGGATTTGGATGGGTCATCCCTTGAAATGTCTCCCCTTTGGAAAAAAAACAACTTTTGAATGTCTTGAACAATAGCTTCTGAGGTGGCGTTTTTTTTTTTTTTTTTTTTAATTTTTCCGCTTGATGTCTCCGTCTGCAGCACAGATTTTTGAGGAATTTCCTGCTGGTCCCACAAAGGTGCGCCATTTGCGACGCAAAGCCTGGATATTTAGAGTACTTGCCAAGAATGTGACACAACATCTGTCTTTGGCTATCTGCCTCTTATTTCTGGCCATCTTGGTTTCCTTGAGTTTGGTTTCCAGTGCTCCAGCCGAATCCTGTGCAAACTTCAGCTGCTCTGATGAAGGGAGAATTCCTTTGTTCATCAGAGCCCGACGCTTCCTTGAGACTGTGACGAAGACGACCTTCACCGAGTCTCCTTTTTTCACAATTAGTTCCTTCTGTGGCTGGGAACATGGAAGAAGAAGTTCCTTCTGTGGCCGGGAATGGGAAGAAGAAGTTCCTTCTGCGACCGGGAATGGGGAAGAAGTTCCTTCTGAGTCCGGGAATGGGGAAGAAGTAGTTCCTTCTGCGACCAGGAATGGGGAAAAGGAAGTCACTTCTGTAGCCCTGGCTTCCACTGGAAAAAGTGGGACACCATGATTTGCCACCCAGTATTCCTTGGTCATGTCGTTTCTTTTGCTTGACCACATCAATGCCTTTGTGATGCCTGATGGTACAGTTGGCTTGAATGTTTGGTTCATGATTGCAGGCCTGGCCAAGACCAGGATAAACAGACATTAGGTTGAACTTCAGAACATTGGCCCCTGCAAACAGCTCCCACAGTCCACAGAAACCTGCATTCTAACACCCATAACCTCTCTTTTCTGAAACACTCCTGATCGGTCTGATCAGCTTCCATGGGCTCTGCTGTATTGTGAGTTAGGGCTGTCAAGATGTCTCCGCCAAAGGAGCAGGCCTGTTTGAAGACTTCCCGAGTCAGGATAGAATTGTTCATTCATAACCATTTCCACAGTCAGCCTGGCTCTCATTTTAACATATCTTGATTCAGACCCTGTGGCAGGAGGAACACACAAAGTGTGAAAGAAGCAGTTGCTGTCACTCCCTACAGCAAATGGCAGGTAGCTTTGCTTCATATTTTCTGGAAGACGACTGCATGCTGTTTCATTCAGGATGGCTTCAACACAGCTTTCCATGATGACTGGCCAATCATTAAATCTGTCCTTTAGCGATATGCACATTTTTTTCAGCTCATCAAAATCTTTTGCCTTTGAGAAGATAGACTGGGCTTGCAGAAAGAAAGTATTCTGGTCAGTTCCAGGCTGATATGAAGAACATCCTGCAAAGATGACGCTTCTTGGATAGGTGGAGTTGGTACTGGTGACCGCTGAGCCTCTTCTTGTTCCATCATGGATGTTTTCTTCTTCCTGCTGCTCCTCCGGGGATCCCTTTCTGCGTCGTTTTCAGTGTCTTTCTTGATGTAGTGCTCTTTTTCCCCTGTCCAGTATACTCTGCACTTTCACCCTCTCTGTCTTCTTGACATCCTTTGCAAAAACATGACAAAAACCTACATTTCACAAGGGCAGAGTGCTTTGGGGGTACAATGCAATGAAATTTTCTTGATCCAGGAACTGTTTTCAAAGCGCATGATGGAAGAGACCGATCAAAATCTGTGGTCTTGAAAAGGCGGAAAGACTGCAGCAAATGATGATGCTGTTCTGATGTTTCTCAATTTGATTTTGATGACACTGGAAGCTCACTGCGGTCGGCTGGGCTATAAGCAACATTATCTTATCTTATCCTAACTGGAAGCTCAAGCATCTCTGTGCAGAACTCGAACATGTCGCAGGCATTTTGGATGATCACCTGACCACTTGCCACTGCTCTTGTGGCACATCCTTTGACCACACCTCCACACGAATCAGACAGCGACTTTCCATGACTTGAACCTAAGAAATGACGGATGATCTCAGGATTTGGGTGGTCTCTGGCTTGCTGTGTAAGGTGATGAAATGGCAGCTTACTTTTAAAATGTGCGACACATCCATCACTAAAGATATGAATCTTCTTCATTGCCTTCTCTGACAAGTACTGAAGGATATCATCCATAGCTTTAAAAAAAAAAAAAAAAAAAAAAAAACAACCTGGCATCATGATGCAAATTATCCGACAGTCCAACCACATACTCAGAGACAATCTCGCAGCAGGTAGTTTGTGTGCATCTGTACTGAAGAACGCAGGATACAGTGCTCACCTGATGGCAGCTCCAGTGAGCACTCTGGATTTGGTTTTGAAATAGGCAAAGATAGTTTTCGGCGAAGTTAATGGTCAAAACAGCAGTGTCTTCTGGCAGATCATGCAAAAGTTGTTGATACTGAAACTGTTGTTGAGTATGAAGGGGGAGGCACAATTGTAGAGTCCATGTGTATATTTATATACCTCTAGTAAGTCTCGTCTGATTCTCCTGTAACTCATACTGGGTAATTTCATAGCCTTCGGTCTGTCCTCGTACTCAAGATGACCCAGACTAGGGACACACTTTGTGGCTGTACGGAGCACTCCTTCAGTTAACTTTTTGTCTTTTTCTAGATGCGGGCTCCAAACACAGTTTGCATATTCCAGATGTGGTCTAACTGGAGCAGTGAAAAGAAGTCGCATTGACTCAGGGTCCAGGAAAACGTAGGATCTGCGGATCAATCCCAGGATTCTGTTGGCCTTATTTACTTGCATTTCAACATGCTTAGAAAATTACAGACCTGAGTCTATCAGGACCCCTAAATCTCTTTCTGCATCTGCTTCAGCCAGAGGAACTGAAGGTCTTGTAAGTACCTCTCCTGGCCTGGCCTTGGCAACCAGTAGTGCTTCGAGAGTGTCATATCCAAGCCTGTTCCTGAATTGGGTCATATTTTTTCCACACCAGAGATAACGCCCTCCCACAGTGCGCTGAAGAATGTGGAATACACACAGGCAAACCGTGCACCAACAGAAGATTTACCCTTTCCCGTCCTTGTAAACATGACCACCTCTCACTGTACTGTTTACTAAAGGTTTGCAGACAGCGATCTTGTTTTTTTTTTCGCGGCTGCTGCTGGGGTCCATTTTGAGTATCTACTTCATCTGTCTCGCACACTCGCATCGCAGTCTTGATGTTAGCCATGTTTGATGGTCAAGCGCGCTTTTTCTGAAC